>JAUTBV010141236.1:0-11317 GCA_032361325.1 Lepetodrilus fucensis
TAGCTGTGGCAAACTAGCTGTGGCAAACTAGCTGTAGCAAACTAGCTGTGGCAAACTAGCTGTAGCAAACTAGCTGTAGCAAACTAGCTGTGGCAAACTAGCTGTAGCAAACTAGCTGTGGCAAACTAGCTGTGGTAAACTAGCTGTGGCAAACTAGCTGTAGCAAACTAGCTGTGGCAAAATGAAGGACTAATCTTTGACACAATTTACGTATGGTGCGAAGGAAATTATAATATATTATCTCTTTGGTATACCAATTTGTTATGATGTATTCTGACATAAGAAATATCACGTAAGCCATTCTTTAACATTCTCCATGCTGGAGGTAACCGGAGATGCCCTAAATATATGTGCCTAATCCAACAGGGAGAGTGCTATATTGCGTATATATTGGCAGTCAGGCATATGCTTCCAACATCATAATATCACATTTATAAACCCGCCCTTTTACTGATCATGACGCAGCCGAGCTAATAATTTTCCTCACACGTACTCAAATTATCAAATAAAATAAATGATTCCAACAATGTCACGGTACTGTACAATTTGTAAAAATCCTGGCTATGAATTTTGTAAGGGTAGAAGAGTATGATCATCTGAAAAATTCTGAACAGCTCTAGATGGGCAAGCCATTTGAGTACTGTCGGTGCAGGCTTGGTCTCTGTATTGCTAAATGTTTGCATACACATCTTATGATCAAGGTTTATTATTGATACTATAGTATTTGGTTACCATCGCATTTCTTATTATATCTGTGAACCTGTTTTCATTGCAGACTTGAAAAAGAATGTAAAAAGAAATATTCCACGATTTGAAAGTGACGATCCTTTTGAGCTTTTTCCAAACAGCTCGATACATTCCGCCTCTGCTACAGAACCGGTGCTATTATCAAGCCAAGGAAAGTCGAACACACACCATTCAGACAGTGAAGCAGTGTCACATAAATACAGAACTTTGTTAAACCTACTTTCAGAAATAACTCATCCAGAAACAGGAGATGAGCATTTGAAACAGACAGATGGAAACAAATCGCCAGAAGATTTAGTAATTTTTAAGGAACTCCATCATAAGCCAGTACATTCACTGAAATATAACATAGAAAAGATAGAGCATGGAAATAGAAGCGGATCATCACATATAATTGGTGAAGTGCACACATCTAAGCATTTCAAAATGTTAAATCTGAAGCCCAATGAATATGGAGATATTGATGTTTTATTGGATCATCTTAATAAAGCACATGTAGAGGGCGTGAGTAAAACATCTCCAGGTGAGATTGTAAAACAGAAACATTTTCCTGTTCTGTCCAATGGCGGCCCTGCATTAGAAAAGTCAAATCTTGGATATAAGTTGGGTGTGATTAAAAAGGAACACGTTTCCCATTCATCAATTAAGGTTGTCCCTGATGGAAATCACGAACCACAATCACCCAGGAAGAGTGAAAAACCTGTCATCGACACTGCCCTGGATGATGCCATGATGACCAATTCGTTGATTCTCAAAGCAGAGGACCAAGTAAATGCACAAATATTGAAGTTGGAAAGTGACCTAATGAAAACAGACACTCAGTTAGACAGCCTGAAGCAAAGTGAGGCTAACTCGCTGCAAGGCATTAAAGCTAGCATCAACGAGTTGGTCCGAATGATATCGAAAGCACAGGCGGAGAACAAGTTGAAAGCAAGGAGGCTGATCAATGAAAGCACGGAAGCAACTGTTAAGTCCATACAAAAGCTGTGTCTTCATGGAGTAGGAACCGTGGCAGGTCCCCCAGGCTGGGCTGCCTGGAATGCATGGGAAGACTGCTCAATGTCGTGTGGAACAGGTGGCTACATGTTTCGCCGACGGAGTTGCAAGTCTGATGAGAGGAGTCTATGCATAGGGAACAACTTCGACATTAAACAATGTCTGCAGTCGATTTGTCCCGGTGAGTTGTTATATACTTTATAGAATGCACTGTCTGTATTACAGATTACCATTGGCCTGTCAGTACCAGTCAATGCTCGCAGGTTTACAGAGACATTCAAGTCTACGGATGTTGCGGGGTTCTTCCTTCCATAAGACGATATAAGTGAAATAATCTTAAAAGTGGCTCTAAACCTTAATTTAAAAAAACCCCATATAGAACAATATATATAAATACACAATTATACGTACTAGTGTTTTGATACTCATCATCCTCCATAGCTTTTGATTACTAAATCATTTGCAACCAGAGGTTCCTTATAGGCCTTTTTCCTTTTTCGATATTCTAAAATTTTCTAAATGTTTTAGTTAGGATTAGGATTAGGATTAAGTAATTCAGATTTGATAGGTGCAATGTAAAGGTCTCAATAACGCCTATCAGGCTCAGCATACTTCCGGTTTAGGCACGTTTTAATAATTTTCGTGATTTTACGTGTACCTGTAGGAGAATTACGGTACATGAGATACATTTGGTGTAATACATTAAAGATTTGTCTATAAATGAATAATTTCATATACCAAAAAATATCGAAAAAGGAAAAAGGAGATAACTTCCCATTGCCACCAGTGGCTGTGATGAAACATTGATGAATCTTGATCCACTTCATTTGATCGCCAGAATAAATCGGATCAATTTGCAAATTGCTCGTATTCCCTAGAGTTGAGAATTTGTGTTTATATGTTCTGTATTCCTGTGATCTGTATTTTGCACATACCGGTTACAGTATGTTTATTGTCTTACGAACCCATTCATGAATCTCCAGTATACATATCCACTAGGAAAGATAACGATATGATCGTAAAGATATGTTTCACGAAATGGTCGTACTGTACTGTGCCGGGTAGGAATCTGGAGCCCGTTGCTCAGAACTATTTTAGCTACAACTATTGTAAGGTCAACGCTTTCTATTGTGGCGGGAGCCCAATTACAACTATTGTAGCGCTACAACCGTTCTGAGCAACGAGCCCCAGGACGTATTGAAGGCCTACGCCATGCTTGCACCATAGTAGGAACTACACACCCGAACAGCTATACGACCCGTTCGTAAAACGCAGCTCATGATCATATCTTTACGAGAACCTCCTGGAAAGGATACGTATCCTGGCTTTCAGGAGCATGTATATTCACACTATTCCTGTTCTCAGCGACATGGCTAACCTGGGGCCACTGGAGCCACTGCTCGGCAACATGTGGCACTGGGCTGATGGTGAGGACAAGGCCATGCCGCACCACCGAGGTCCAGGTTCACTGCATGGGGGCGACAGCTCAGGTGATGGACTGCTTCCACCAGCCGTGTCCAACCGCATCGGCAGCCACGACGACTAAGCCGCACAGCAGCAACGGCCGCAGGGACACCAACCTCTCCGTCTACAACGCCCCACTGGCCGGCGTCTGGGGTCCCTGGTCAGGCTGGAGCGTGTGCCAGCAATGCGGCAGGAACACGCGGCACCGACGGCGGATGTGCATCAATGGTAAAGGTCAGAGCATCCCTGAAGGAGGCCCGTGTCTAGGATCCAATATTGAGACTTCAGATTGCGATGTGTCTTTGTGCCCTTTTGGTAAGTACAGTACTAAGAGGTAGGCATTAAGTGATATTGAGTTATATTATGTGTCGGCCAGTTCCTGCATCTAAACAATCAATGACAATGTACCAAGCTGTATGGATAGACATTCTGTATTATCCACAACGAGGGGAAATTCATGGTTATTGCAACATGCTTTATCCTTTTATGATAATAATATACATTTAAGTTTTTCAGAAAAAATTACTTCCAAGGTCAGTCCGAATTTAGTTGAAGCTAGGTGATAATAATGTCTGTATGTTAGTGTACAGTTAACCTCCTTTATTAATCTGTACCAGCCATGGCTTATGGCTCTTATTGTAGCACATAGGCCTACTTTAAAGTTTACTGTGCTAAAATATAAACTTTACTATTGAATGTTTGGCTTAAAATTATATTGGGGATGTTATAGGCTGTCATGCACATGTATGAAACATATTGTCCAATGTTCATAAGTTTGTTCCATATCATAGATAACTGTGCCACAATAATGGTACTTGTATGAAATACGATTTTTCTCTTGGTTGCGATAACACAAAATAATGTTTTTTGTTCGTTTTCAAGCAAAACGGTATCCGAATGCCTCTCGAGTAGCTGAAGGGGGTTCAGTGAAGCTGAAGTGTCGTTATTCTGGCAAACTTGTCCCTCGCCAGGTGTACTGGATAACCCCCAGGGACCAGCACATCCAGCGTCACTCCAACGACCACAGGTACCTCGTAGCAACCATGTCTGCAATGCTTCTTCAATTTTGTATGAGATGTACCTTGCAACCATGTCTGCAGTGCTTCTTCAATGTTGTATGAGATGTACCTTGCAACCATGTCTGCAGTGCTTCTTCAATGTTGTATGAGATGTACCTCGCAACCATGTCTGCAGTGCTTCTTCAATGTTGTATGAGATGTACCTCGCAACCATGTCCGCAGTGCTTCTTCAATGTTGTATCAGATGTACCTCGCAGCCATGTCTGCAGTGCTTCTTCAATGTTGTATGAGATGTACCTCGCAACCATGTCTGCAGTGCTTCTTCAATATTGTATGAGATGTACCTCGCAGCCATGTCTGCAGTGCTTCTTCAATGTTGTATCAGATGTACCTCGCAACCATGTCTGCAGTGCTTCTTCAATGTAGTACATCTGATAAATCTAATTTACAGAATTTACAGATATCGATGATATAATACATACTACGAGTACACTGTTTATGGGTGAAATATATATATTTATACACGTTACATTGTTTTTGAGCACAACAGGATAATGATACATGTATTAATACTTAGTACAAGTACAGTTATGTTTTGGGAAACAAATTCAGATTTGCTGCAACCGTAGAATATATATTTATTCATACCTTCAATCCTAACCTAAATAGAGATTTGATTTTGATGGCAAGCACTATATATGTATTTTTATTGTCAGATCCATTGGTACACATGCAATGATTGTTCGTAATAATTGTTCATCTTGAAATCAAAACTAAGGCCCTTTTGGTCTGCATCCCTGAGTGTCTACATTGTGTTGTGTGTTGTGCAAGGAATTGGAGGTCGTTTAACTAATCGTTCTTCTATTGCAGATGCAGAAGGTATGTAGAGTAGAATAGAAGCCGAGTATAAATACATGTGTAGCACTGTATATGTTACTGTATGTGGTGGTGGCTGTTGTTTAACACTAACAATCGTAACAGTCATTAATGTGTAACGCCATCACAAGTCGACCTAAGCCTTGCAGAATGCGCTTGCTCCTTCAAGCCACTAGAACGTGACAATAATATAGAAACTTCATGTCCGGTATGTATAAGAAGTGTGACTTCATCAAGCAAGGGCAGAAATAATAACTTGGGGAAAATTAATTACAAGGAAATGAACTTTTACAGGATTGAGTGCCATAGAACATGTGTTGTAGTTGACACGTGATATCGCATTTTAAACGCATACAATCACAGATAGTTGACCTACCACGTGGCCGGATAGACGTGTAGCCGGGCGTATGCACGTGGGTATACTGGAACCTGATAGGCTGATGTATGTATACCAGCATTAACTAATGTCAAAATGGACACTTTCTTTACAGTTAGTTTTGGATCCAATATTAGATGAGAGAGAATTGCATTATTTCAGGGCATATGCAAAGTAGTATGGGATCGTTTCCCCCCTAACCTTTAAACAATGTTTCGTTCTTCACAACCTGCTCTTAAAAGCATCGCCGTTCTTTGTGAATGCGCTTCGTGAAATTGAACTTGACTACGCACCTGCCACATATTTTCACTGAAACATTTGATCTTAGTCAACCAGATGCAGTGACAAGTCCATTAGCTATCAAGACTAAATCATATTTAACTGATGGAACAAATATATATCCGTGAATCAAAACGAGGTACATGTTGAACAATTTACGCGTACTTGTCTGCGTAACGCGACCATGGATTCTCTCGTTCAGTTGGCAATGTCCCTCAAGAAAGTTCACCCTACACTACAACACTGGAAAGTTACTTGATTTACAGTGTTACAATATTAATTGTCTATCCAAAAGTTGACATGATATTTCTTATTCTATGGACGTTATGTTTAGATGTCCAGATGCTGTGTATATAACGAGTGAATTTACCTCAAATGTAGTCCAAACTGATTGTAATGTAACTGTGATTGTATGTCTTTAAGAACCTCCAAAACAAATGCCACTGGGTTTTGTTTGCATCGTGAGACTTCAATTCTCAATGATATTGTACATGTTGTGGTGTCATTGTAAATGCTGTGGTGCAATTGTAAATTTGGTAGTGACGTTTGTCAATGTCGTTGAAAGCATTGGAGAAGATTGATCAGGTACTGGCACCTGCGAATTCAAACGATTGTTTTGTATGTATACTGAACAAGTATACACCGTAGAGTACAGGGTGCTGTCACTGACTTGCATGCAGCAGATGTTTAAATAAATGACTAAAGATTGCAACACATCGATTAGAGCATATTCGTTTAAAGCATCCTTCAATGTAATGTTTTACAAAATAACATCTGACTAGCTGTATTGTCCATCTTTGACTACTTGTATATATTTTAGTTTCTTGAAGGATGATTGTATGTGTACCAGTGGATTCCCTGACCATGAACACATTGTTTGCCACCAAAATATAAAGTCTCACTTTAGCCTGGGAGTGAAATTGTGAGGAAATATATGGTGGCGTCCATTTTGAATTTATCATATGTAAAGGTTTGCCCAATGATCACAGAGTGGCATAGCTTGGATTCTGTTTCTATTCATACTGAAGTGATCACTATGAAACATTGACCAAAGTGCATCCAGCAGAAGTATATTAAAGGCATACAATCACAGATAGTTGATTTAATTAAGGGTTAATCTGATAATATAGTAGAATATTATATTTATCAACATAAGTTCTTTATTCAACCAGCTTCTTAATCCAAATACCTCCACTAGTTATATAGTAATAGTTTTCATTTTCAAATTAATTATCTCGACAAATACAGACCTACCAAAGAAAAGTGTATGGCATGCAATTTACAAATGCAAATCTACATCGAATTTGGAACTGAAAATGCAAATCATATGTGAAATGATCTTAAAAGTGGATAATGGTGAATCCAATACCTTTATTTCAGTACTATTGATTCCTGTAGTGCTTTCATTGAATTCCCCTTGCCACCGATCAATGGAAAGAATTTGGGCAGAACAAAAGCAACGGTACACTTGTAAAATGAATGCACTTTGCATTTATAAACATTGATCATGCTATCTGTGATTGTGTGCCGTTAATCCGTGTTATTTACATCTCCTGCATCTGCATTTTATTGGGCATGGCAGTAGAATTTGGCATTTAAAAAATACATTTTCGACATTTCCAATTCCAGAATACACATACTTGGCACATCGCTGGTGGTAGAAGCGGCTAGGTATGTGGATCAGGGTAAATATCGATGTGTTCTACTCCTACCAAAGAATGACCACAAGATCATCGAAGCTCCGCTTGGTGAGTAAAATACAAATAACATTTAGTTAATTTAATACCTCTAGAATCACACCAATTTCAATATGAACCATATAATATCATAGTATATATAGTCGCAGAAACGAGATATAGACTACAGACTAGATTTTAGGATACCTGTAATCTGGTAGTGATTCTGATCTTCACTGGAGTAGACGGTATTATGAAGTATTTTAGTAATAGGATAAACTACGCTAGGAATGCTATTTCTGTAAATATGTCTTTGTTACTTTATGATTATATGCACATTATTTATGTAAATACACCAGATTTAGTAAGTTTTATATGACTGCATACATGTTCTATGCCTTGATGGTACAAGTGGGTTCTAATGAGGAAGACTTTAGATGGGCGATCCAAAGCTGTTCAAATAGAACAACTGTAGATAGATGAACAAATGCTGATCAAATACGATTTACATATAGTTGATCGAATTGATGAGAGGATTGAAATCTTGATGATGTTCCATGAATAGCACTTACCACAAAACGTCCCGTGCAATCGTTTGTGGAAGACTGATGAACATTTGATGGTGGCTAGCTACTAGCTACTAGTAGCTGATTAGACTGGTAACAGTGGTTGAAAATCATTAAATATATTTCTCTGAAGGGAAACAACGTCTTGAATTTCTGAAGAACTTATTCGTTTAATGCAGAGGATTATGACTTACAAATTATGACTAAAGCATACCACACATTATACTACTAGTATTACATCCTGGTACTGATTACTATATTTCCCAGGGGCGGGATGTAGCGCAGTGGTAGAGTGTTCAGTGGACTTCGGAGCCAAAGGTTCCAGGTTCAAATCCCGCCCAGGGGGCCCGGCGCGGCATTAATGTTCGCGAAATATACCTTTCTGACGCGATATTAATAGGATGCACTGACTGTAGAGTGGCAATGCAGTTATCATCCTTAGTCTTGTCAGTACCAGCCGGTGCTCGCAGGTTTACTGCAACATTCAGCGCTACGGATGTTGCGGGTTTCCTCCTGCCCTAAACTGACAAGTCGTGATATTAGTGAAAGATTCTAGAAAGCGACTTTAAACCCCAATACAAAAAAAAATTTAAATGTAGTATAACGGCAACCTCTATATTTTAATGCGAATAGTCATGTTGTTGAAGATGTCGAAGCAATCTGGTAGCGATCTAATTAAAATCAGATCTCATTTATCTCCTTAACAGTTTGCATTACTAGCAGATGTCAAAATATGTATCTGAGCTTCAGTTTCGGATCTGATAATGTAGGCGAAAGTCCAGTTAAATTCGCCCCATAAAAAAGGCCGAACCCGGGACAAATTGCAACAGAAATATTTTAAATAAAATAAATATTCGTGGTCTGGCAATTATAGTATAATTATATAGTGCTATTCTAATGTTTATTTCATACAGGCTTGATATACAAACAGGATACTCGTATGGCTGTTACTGTTTATGTTGTCACTTGAAATTTCAGGTGAATATGGACAGCGTGTTCTCCAAGACCCAGCAGAAGATTCGGAGAGATTTCGGAGAGGACAACTGTTTGGCTTTGATATGGTTAACAGCGATAAAATATCCCTAGACAGAGTTATCAAAGACATTAGGGAATCAGAGTAAGTACTAAGTAATACATCACATTATTATGCATTTTCCGGGACACATTAAAATTCCTAAAGCCGATGTTCATACTTGTACTGTCCCCTGACATTATTTGTCTTTACCTGTCCTTTGACAATACTTGCAGAACAGAACAAATCATAACATAATTTTATTGTCATGAAGTTTCATATGCGGTCATGGGTTTGTTTTGAATTGTTTGTTTGCGTAGCTGACAACGGGAAACATCAATAATCCATCTAAATCATATCGATCATACGTTGTATGCATTTTCCTCTTTTCTATCGTGACGAAAACGCAACACGTCTATTACAGTCACGGTTTGTTGACATGTTTTATTGACACGTATTTTACCTGAAAGTACGTACTAGTATCTACATTCGATTTGTCAACACATGTATAATGCATATTGGGAAACAAGCTATATTTATTGACATGTCCCACTGGTTTTTAATGTTTCAATAAACTTCATTTTATTTTTGATCCAAAAAATAAATACAAAATTATTCCACGAGTTTTCGACTATGGAACACAGTCACATATCAGTCCTATATCATTGTAGAATTGAAGCATTGTCTGCGTGTGTGTGTTTCAGATGTAAATATTGGCATTATCCTGAAAATCTGCCTACTGCTAGCGTCGTACTAGTCTTCCATAATGAAGGATGGTCTACCTTTGTACGGACTGTTCACAGTGTTATCAATATGTCTCCGCCACGGCTGCTCAAAGAAGTAGTTCTGGTAGACGACGGGAGCGACATGGGTAAGAGACTGAGGGATACACGAACAACAATCTTTAATCATCACCCCGATACCTTATATAAAAAACATAGTTTGAATGTGATACCGGGCCTCACAGACCCCAGGTAGAATTTCTTGACTGACGCACAATCAGCAAATTGTGAATTATGTATTGTACGGATAACGTAATGTTTCTGTTTCCATGTTCTATGTTTCTTCGTTTTATTTAAACCTCGTGTCAATTTCCGCCAAATTGTATCCTCGTGGCGGAAATCAACATTCGTATCAAGAAATATCTTCCATGGATTTTTTTTATTCCCGCAGATCACCTAAAGGCCGAACTAGATGAATACATGTCGAAGAAATTTGGTAAGAAGGTTCTTATAGTGCGCAACAGTAACAGAGAAGGACTGATACGTGCTCGGAGCATTGGAGCCAGAGCAGCATCCGGTGACGTTGTGGTGTTCCTTGACGCTCACTGTGAATGCAGTCCGAACTGGTTACCTCCCCTACTCACGAGGATAGCCTATGACAGGTCAGTAGTGGTGAATATTGCCGCAATAACACAATTGCATTGCGGGGCTACAGACTGTAAAAGCAAACGTTGAGCTACTTGCCCGCAGGGCTAGTAAGGGCAAGGAAATCACATATATTTTGAACTGACATTTTGGTGAGGAGAAATTTCAATCTAATCTTTTTCCCTTCCCGTAAACATTTTGACATTCTTTTGGAAACCATAACGTCAATTTGTCCTCTGATTTTAATTAGGAAAAGTTCAATATATTAGTGCAATATACTGTATAACGTTTGGTATGTTTTAGCTATAAATGCGAAGTGCATTCTACCTAGCAATATTAGTATTTTAGTATTACGATATGTTGACCCAACTACAATAATTAATATTGGGTATGCCTTACTTGACATGAAACATCTCGGGCATTCTTTAAATGTTAATCCATGTGCTATTTATTTGGTTTAATGATGTTTAATTATAGAACAATCATGGCCGCGCCCATAGTTGATGCCATAGACTGGACATCCTACGAGTACAGATCACTGTACTCCGGAATTCATCACAGAGGTATATTTGAGTGGGGTTTCTTCTACAAGGAGATACGTGTTCCGAAAAAGGAACTAGCAAAGCGGAAACACCAAACGGAACCGTACTGGTGAGAGCAACGCTTAACACGTTTACTCGTAGATATCATTGCCTCAATGTTCTCTTTATCCACTATGAGACCATATCACTCTCGTAAGTGAACGATCCTCTATGCTTATATGGTCTCGTAGTAGATATGTGAGCTTCGTGAAACCGGTACCCAGGACCCGAGATTACGAAATGTTTTTAAGTACGAATTCATGCTCAAATAAAATTTTGTTTTCACAACTCTATTATGAGTGGCTGTGTACAACCTTTTATATGTGCCGTTTAAATGTTATATATATATATATGTCTG
>JAUTBV010141247.1:0-11317 GCA_032361325.1 Lepetodrilus fucensis
TTAAGTAATATATTGTCAGTGTTGTGACCCAGTGTTGTGTTGATGACTTCAGGCCGGCACAGTGATGTTTAAGTAATATATTGTCAGTGTTGTGACCCAGTGTTGTGTTGATGACTTCAGACCAGCACAGTGATGTTTAAGTAATATATTGTCAGTGTTGTGACCCAGTGTTGTGTTGATGACTTCAGGCCGGCACAGTGATGTTTAAGTAATATATTGTCAGTGTTGTGACCCAGTGTTGTGTTGATGACTTCAGACCAGCACAGTGATGTTTAAGTAATATATTGTCAGTGTTGTGACCCAGTGTTGTGTTGATGACTTCAGGCCGGCACAGTGATGTTTAAGTAATGTATTGTCAGTGTTGTGACCCAGTGTTGTGTTGATGACTTCAGGCCGGCAAGATTGACTCGCCACTGGTGCTGGAACAGCTTCGATGCAATGGCGTCCTGGAAGGTATCAGGATATGCAGACAAGGCTTCCCCAACAGGATCCTGTTCCAGGAGTTCCGTCAGCGATACGAGATCCTCACCCCCAACGCCATCCCACGGGGATTCATGGACGGCAAGAAGGCCGTACAGAAGATGGTACGTCCCAGCCAGTGGATCACTTCACTATCCCTCTCAATATTCCCACTGACCCTTTACCGTCCCTCCTTTTAGTTCATTTTTGTTATCGTCCAAGGTAAAAACAAATTTAGTCGCCTTATTATTTTTAATGGACAATTAGCTGCTCCATACACACTATCATTCCTAGTTTAAATATTTCCCTTCATGACATCTTTCCTACTTTAAATATTTCCATACATGACAATATTCCTACTTTTCAGATCGATTCCCTGGAGTTGGACAGCAACCTGTTCCGTATCGGACAGAGCAAGATCTTCTTCCGCGCCGGTGTGCTGGCTCACTTGGAGGAGGAGCGAGACCTCAAGCTGACCGACATCATCATCCAATTCCAGTCTCTGGCCAGAGGCATGCTAGCCAGGAGGTACGTCAGTCTCACAGTCCGTCTGTCTGTCTGTCAGTCCATCTGTCAGTCCATCTGTCAGTCCGTCTGTCAGTCCATCTGTCAGTCCGTCTGTCAGTCCATCTGTCAGTCCATCTGACAGTCCTGTCTGTCTGTCTGTCAGTCCATCTGTCAATCAGTCTGTCAGTCTGTCTGTCAGTCAGTCCAACTGGATTTAACATCAAAGCAAAATAACATCTAAAATTACTGCAATATTTTATATATAATTTCCTCCTACAATATATTTTAGCAATAATCTATTTTGAAGATTATAAAATATGCAGATTTTGTGCTTCAGGGTGAACATTGCTTACAAAATCAATACTCTGCAGTCAATCATGTGGAATTTCTGAAATAGTACAAATTTCTGTATTTGGACTATGGAATGATATAATTAACTTGTAGGATTTACTCCACATAAAGTGTAGCTACCGTATTTGACTGCAGTGACACTTTGTTTTATTGTTACTTTCAGGAACCACATGCGTCGCCTGCAACAGATCAACGCTATCCGCGTAATCCAGAGGAACTGTGCGGCCTACCTCAAACTGAGGAACTGGCAGTGGTGGAGGCTGTTCACCAAGGTACGAGGACAGTTAGCATTTACCTTCCCAAGTGGGAAATACACGTAGCTGTTAGTGGATTTGGGGGCATTATCCATAGAGATTAGAATCTTGAAAGTGGATGAAAACCCCAATAAAAACAATATACTAAAAGTTGTTCAGAGATTAATATATAATTTGGAGCAATAAAATGAATTTCAACTTGAGAAGAATGAATGTGGTCAGAAATATATTCTAGATAGTTTTAGGTAATGGCTATTTGAGGCCGATGTTGTGACAAGGGCTGGTTGTGTTGCAGGTCAAGCCGCTGCTGCAAGTGACCGGTCAGGAGGAGAAGCAGAAGGTGGTGGAGGAGGAGCTGCGCAAGGTCAAGGACAACTTCGACAAGCAGCGACAGGACTACGATGAGGTGGAGCGCCGCTACGCGCAGATCATTGAGGAGAAGAACATCCTGGCCGAGCAGCTGGACGCAGAGAGTGCGCTGTGTCAGGAGGCCGAGGAGGTCAGTGTCACGATTACAATAGTCATAATAGTCACAGGACCTGCCCATCCTGGGATTCGAACCAGAGTTGCTGGATTGAGAGTCCAATGCTCAGCCAAATGAGATAAAGGGGTGATCCCTCTGGCCGAGACCAGTAGGAGCATCATAGTAATAATAATAATAATAATAATAGTAAAATAATAATAATTAGAGTAATTATAATAAAAGTAATAATAATAAAAGTAATAATAATAATGATATTGCTCGTGAATTCAGTGAAAAAGCTACTGTACAGATTTGCTCTTTGACATTGTGACATTTGCAGACCTACTCTGGGTAGTGATGTGATCATAGTCTATAGGGAGTCAATGGTTCTGTTTCCTCTGTAGGCTCGAGCTCGTCTGGCGGCCCGGAAACAGGAGCTGGAAGACGTGCTCCACGACATGGAGATCCGGATAGAAGAGGAGGAGGATAGAAGCAATGCCTTGACGGAGGAGAAGGGCAAATACAAGCAGACCATCATGGACCTTGAGGAACAGTAAGCACCATTTTGTCTACTTGCAGTTTACGTTGGTCATTGCTCCTTTCTAGCTGTAATGTCTGTGCTTTCTGTCCGACGCATGCACAGTTACATTGTGCGATGTTGATCCTGAAAGGAAACAGCTTTTCTCATAAAGTTAAAAGGTATCCTAAATTTAGCATTTATTAGTTGAATCATTATTCGGGTGTAGAAATAAAATGTGGGGCAAGTTGGTTTCAAAGGTAGGTGTCTATCACTGATGTTTATGTACCGATTATTTTTAAAATGGTCGCAAATGGGCGACGTTAAACTCCATATTCACTCATTCACCCTTCACACTTTTCTTCTCCTGCTAGGCTGGAGGAAGAAGAGCAGTCTCGGCAGAAGCTGCAGCTGGACAAAGTGACGACGGACGCCAAGCTGAAGAAGGTGGAGGAGGACTTGGCCATCGCGGACGACGCCAACCAAAAGATGTTGAAGGAGCGCAAGATGATGGAGGAGCGTCTGAACGACGTGCAGAGCCAGATGGTGGAGGAGGAGGAGAAGGCCAAACAGCTGGGCAAGCTGAAGAACAAGTACGAGGCCATCATCGCCGACCTGGAGGAGCGGTTGAGGAAGGAGCAGCAGGCTCGGCAGGAGCTGGAGAAGATCCGGCGCCGCCTGGAGAACGAGCTCAATGACCTCCGCGACCAGCTCAACGAGAAGCGGCAGCAGGTGGAGGACCTCCAGACACAGCTCAGCAGACGTGAGGAGGAGGTTCAGCAGGCGCTACAGAAGTAAGTGTTGGCGGTAGATCGGAGAAAATAGCTGCCAAGATTTGGAAGACATACACACTTATCCATTGGGTCCTTTAAAAAATGATCCATTGAAATCCTGACAATTAACAATGCAGGTGTTGGAAAGCGGTCTATTAGATTTCAATTAATACAATAAAAAAAACCATTTTGATTATTAGGAATATTCTTTTTTTACCCAATCTAAGTGAGTAGGAGAGAATTATTTTTATTGCATTTAATTTTTTTTATATGTGTTGGGTCATTGTCAAAACATACGTTCATGCATATATTTCTTGCTTTACCTTGACAAATTCCTGCTGTAATGTAAAGCATTAATTCAATCAATCAATCAATTCTTGCATTACTAATTGTGATTTCTAACATGGATTATTTTTGGTGCTTCTCAGGACAGACGAGGAGTCTATAGCGCGGTCGACCATGAACAAGCAGATGCGCGAGTACCAGAACCAGGTTCAAGAGCTTCAGGAGGACCTGGAGTCGGAGAAGGAGAGCCGCAACAAGGCGGAGAAGCAGAAGCGCGACCTCAACGAGGAGCTGGAGGCGCTCAAGACGGAGTTCGAGGCGGAGCTGGACAGCACCGCGGCCGCCTCCGAGATTAGGAACAAGCGCGAGAACGACATCAAGGAGCTGAAGAAGGTGATGGAGGTGGCGCAGCGGCAGCACGAGGAGACCATCCAGGAGATGAGACACAAGTACCAGAACCAGATGGAGAACCTCAGTGTGGAGGTGGAGACCGTCAGGAAGGTGAGTTCACCGTCGCGTGGCTTCTGACACCCACCAGCTACGTCTTGGTGGCGTTTATACAGCTAGTTTTTAGAGTGAATTTATATATGGCAGCTATCTTTTTATGTTTCTAGAAATTGTGATTTATGATAAGAAATGGGTTTAACCCTCTCCCTGCTGAAAACAACCAGAAATGCCCTAAAGAGCAGTATAGTGCTCAATTCAGCATGGTGAGGGTTACCCTAGAATTCTAAATCTGCTGGATAAGTTGTTCCTTACGGCTTCTTGGTGCCTACAAACAGGCAGCTTTCATATTTGTGAACATTTTATTTCATTTTATTTTCATCTTTAGCAAAAGCACCCTAGAAACATTTAACAATTGCTGAAAACATGTTTAGCTTATTTGTTATCTGATGCAAAATCTCTAGAAATTATAATGACTGGTCATACATATGGGTGAAATATTCCCGCAAATAAAAAAAAATTAAAATATAATAAAAAGTAAAAATAACAATGACCAATAGCTAACTGTGGTCAATTGGGCTTCCAGGCCAAGAACTCCATGGAGAAGGGTAAGTCGACCCTGGAGGCTGAGAACACGGATCTGGCCAACGACCTGAAGCAGGTGCAGATGGCCAAGCAGGAGTCTGAGAGGAAGAGGAAGCAGGCTGAGCAGCAGCTGCAGGAGCTGTCCATCAAGGTGCAGGAGACGGAGCTTAGCCGCGGCGACACGGCGGAGAAGGTGGTCAAGCTGGCCACAGAGTTGGACTCCACCATTCAGCAGCTGGAACAGGCCGAGTCCAAGGCCATGCAGATGTCCTCCAAGGCATCCAGTCTCAACGCGCAGCTGGCTGACGCTCAGGTGAGTCTTGTCGATGTGGTGACGTGGGGGCGGCTTGATTGCTGTTGTTGATGTAGAGGGTGAAGAGTTATTCCTCTTAGCGTAGTGCAAGGCAGAGGAAGACTATGTAGATGATGAGAAAACATCATTGCCTCAGGTTATGTAGAGAAATCAGTCGCTACTAAATTGAAAGCAATATAGCTATGACATTCACCATGGATATATGCGAATTACCTTTGAATGTTTTTGATTTTTGATTGAATTTGATTTTATTCATATAACTTCAATCTTGTGCTCTATGTTGAACATCCTTCCGATAAAAAATATAATAAATTTCATATAATTTGTATGCGCCAATGTAGTGGAGACAAATATTTGAGATATGTTTGTACATTGCTGGTTGCAGGACTTGCTACAAGAGGAGACTCGGCAGAAACTCGGCGCCCAGTCCAAACTGCGCGCGGCGACCGACCAGATCGAGCAGCTGTCGGACAGATTGGACGAGGAGGAGGAGGCCAAGAAGAACATGGAGAGGCAGCTTGTGGACACCACTAGCAAGGTGGGTACCTGGTAGTGACGCCGCCAGCCATAGAAACTTACCTTTAACCCTCTAATCCAGCAGGGAAAGGGTTAAACTTTCTAGTCCGAATAGTCATACAAATAACAAATGTTTACACAAAATTTCAACTAGCTCCTTTGGATACCTTTAGCATTGTGAGGAATAGCATGGACTAGTGTTAATTTCTGGATGTGATATTATTATCGATGTATCGATGTATCGATCGTTGATACTCCTAAGCAAGTGGGATTAAGAAATAATGCTTTTATCCATTTCTTATAAACCTAATTCATCGTGTATGGGTGCAAGATTGCCGCTGCGACATAAAGCAATAACTAGGTTACTCACGTAAGCCTAATTATTGCATTGCAATGTGGAGGCAGTTGTATATAGGACAGTATTGCTGTATTGACATGGTTAATGTGGTCTGTGTAGATGCAAGAGATGAAGAAGAAGTTCGAGCATGACAAGGCCAACGAGGAGGCGCTGGAGGAGGTCAGGAAGAAGGCGGCTCGCGAGATGGACGCGATGCAGGCCCAACTGGACGAGACCCGCACCCAGAACGAAAGACTGGACAAGTCCCGCAAGAAGCTGCAAGCTGAGGTTGGTTGTCACGATATTCTGTAGTTCTTGTTGCAAATGGGTGAAAGATTCCTGTATCGACGTTAAGCTCCATGATCACTCACTCATAGTTCAATTTCTAGATTTTTAATGTTTATAAAAGTCTACAAAAACACAGATTATATTTACATTGCATGGAAGTGGGGTTACCCAATAATAAAATGAAATTAATCAATGTATGCCACTGAACTGCATACACACAGTTGTCGTGCATGGATGTAATATTCCCGCCTTTACGTAAATCACTAATTCAATCGATCAGTGCAATGCAATGCAATGCAATCAATAATCAAACAATCAATTATAATTGAAATAATAAGTGCATTATTTGCAAAAGTGTGAAATATTTATGTAGCAACATTAACCCCCAGAATTACTTCTTAAAAGGCACATCTTGTCCGAGCTTAGTGAAACATCATAATTTGAAAGAAATGTAACTGAAATGATATGCACGTGCAGGTTGAGGACTTGACTATCGAGCGTGACCAGCATCGCTCTGCTGGCAGTCAGATGGAGAAGAAGCAGAGGAGATTTGACCAGATGCTCAACGAAGAGAAGGCAATCTCTGAACGGTGAGTAACCACACCCTATCAGCATTTACAATCAAGTCTATTGACTATTACTATGCAAATCTCTATCAATGCTATTTATAGAAAATGACTATCGCTGGCTATGGCTATTGATAATCATATACAGTACTATGGTATTAATGTAATTTATGTGAAATCTTATTATCTGAAATGGACAATTAGTTTCCGCAAAGTTTAAGACAGGAATTTGATGTAAAGTTACAAGTCGTGATGTAATTGAAAAAATCTTGAAAGCGACTCTAAACACCAATTAAATAAATACATTGAAATGCTACTGGTTGAATAACATATTTTTTAGGATAAATTTTCCCATTTTGAAGAATCCGCACTACAAATTGTATCAAATTGCATCAAGTTGAGTCTCATGTCTAGGTGACATTTCACCTAGTAGAATTATGTCCTGAGGAGATGCAGAGGTCCACGTATTAAATATGATGTTTCTTCCCTCGTAGACTTGCTGCAGAACGTGACGCCCTGGAGCGCGAGAACAGAGACAAGGAGACCAGATGTCTGAATCTGGTTCGGGATCTGGATGAGCTGAGAGAGAAAGTGGACACCTCAGAGAGACACCGACAACAGCAGGCTAGGGAACTCGATGACCTCATGTCATCCAAGGACGACGTCGGTAAAAATGTAAGTACATATCCGTGCTCCATCTTCACTTTTAAACCACTTTAACAGCGGCTTCCTCAGCCGTGTGCTTATTGAATACATCCCAGAATTATTCCTCCTATTAATGTGCTGTATGTCTGCCCGTAGATCCACGACCTTGAGAAGGCTCGACGGACCCTGGAGCAGCAGGTGGATGAGCAGAAGGCGCAGATCGAGGAGTTGGAAGATGAGCTGCAGCTGTCGGAGGATGCCAAACTGAGGCTGGAGGTCAACATGCAGGCCCTGAAGGCCCAGTACGACCGTGACATGCAGGGCCGCGAGGACCTCGTCGACGATGCCAAGAAGTCGCTTCTCAAACAGGTATGCAGATTTGTGTCATAATGGTGAAAGATTCCTGCAGTAATGTTCAGTAATGTCAGAAAATGGCGCCCGGCATGGAATGAATACACTTATAATAATAATTAACTCAATCTTCTTCTAGTTGCGAGAGATGGAATCTGAACTGGAGGACGAAAGGAAGCAGAGGTCGATTGCCACGAATGCCCGCAACAAGCTGATGGGCGACCTGAAGGACCTGGAGGGTCAGCTGGAGATGTCCAACAAGGTGAAGGACGACGCAGTCAAGCAGTACAAGCGCGCGCAGTCCCAGAGCAAGGAGTACCTGCGTGAGCTGGACGAGCTGCGCATCTCCCGCGAGGAGATTGCCAACAGCTTCAAGGACAACGACAGGAAGATCAAGAACCTGGAGGCGGAGCTGCTGCGGCTGCAGGAGGAGCTGTCCATGGCGGAACGAGCACGGCGGAACGCGGAGGGAGAGCGCGACGAGCTGGCCGACGAACTCTCCACTCTGGCCGGTGGAAAGTGAGTACAAGATAACGTCTTCGATATTACGTAAAATTACAAGCATATACGGCTATGGGTTCTGTTCCACAGAATGACTATTGCTCCGAGGATCATAACTTTGTAATTGAAGAGTTTTATTGTATTAATGGTTCTTCGCAAATGGGTAAACTCCATATTACAGAAATTTAAATGAATAGCAGGTTGCAGTTGTTGTAGCACTCCCGCTATGACGTAAAACAATAATTCACTCATTATTGTAGCACCGCGATTGTTCTATGGAATGGGACCCCAATCTGTATTTATTTTAAAATATTAAACAAGACTGACTACAGTAGCATTAACATGTACGATATGTGTTAGCTAGGTGTTCGTTTAACCATCATTGTTAACGCTAGGTGTTCAATTTACTATCACTGCAATGCAAATTCAAATACAACTTTGATTTATGAAGGTCCTTAGCTAGAGAACATGGCGTTGGGAAGTGAGTACGGAATGCTCTCCATATTATAACATCCACTAAGCTGTTCACTAACTATTGATGTGATTCATATTACGTTCACTACATTCCCCGTTTGAAGGCATGATGGCCGTACTCCCACTAATAGTTACTTAAATCTTCACAGATTCTAGCTATGTGTGTGGTTTTCAGAATCTCTTTCCTCCGTCTTCCAACCTGTGATCAAATTTTCATTGGTATGCTGGACATTATCAACACTGGTCAATTTTAGATACAGCAAAGGACATGAAGTGTGTCATTAGATTAGTACAAATATCTGATAATTAAGTGTCCAGGGATAAAATGAGTTATTGAAGAACATTGATTCCTGTAAGGTATTTTTCAATTGGGTCCGTCATGAGAATCCTTTACTGTAGTAATGCTGGTACAGTTAGTTTCTTTGGGGGTTTCCTTGACAATACCTTATTTCTTGGGGGTTTACTTGACATCTAGTTCCTTTTGAGTTTGCTTGATAACATCTTGTGCTTTAATTAAGGTTCTTGTGACATTTCTTGTTGCTCGGGATATAAATTAGTATTTGTTTGTTTTTCGTGGGGTAAGTTTCTTTGTGAGGGTCCTTTCATGTGGTTAGGTTCTGTGTAGGTGATCTTTCCATCATTGTGGCCAATGCTGTATTGACCCATCATAATTAAGCACCATTCCAACCCTATTTCTCCAGCAGTAATTTCTCCAATCATCATGCTGTCAATTGAGCAAAATTAAATTGACATAATCCGTGTTATTTTTCTACCAACTGTCATCTTTCTTCTTAAAGCGTGGTTATTTTATGTTGTTCAACCCAATGCATGATTGTCATAAAGAATGTCAGAGTCTGTTTGACTGACCAATGAAAATCACTCTTATTGATTTATGCTCCAGTTGCAAATGGCACCCGACATGGGATGACCGTGAATACACTTATCTGCTGCGTTTTTAGAAGCGATTTCTCTGTTTGTGATTTGTCACAAATGGGTGAAAGAGTCCCGCAGTGACGTTAAACTCCATATTCACTGACTCTGTTTGTGAAGGCAACTTCTCTACGCTAACTAATCGCAAATGGGTGAAATATTCCCGCAGCGATGTTAAAAAAACATAATTGCTTACTCTGTGCTAACCATGACATGTTGTGCACCAGGAATGCATTCCTTGACGAGAAGAGGCGGTACGAGGCGCGCATCAGCGAGTTGGAGGATGAGCTGGACGACGAACACAACAATGTTGAGATAATGACGGACAAGGCTAGAAAGGCCACCATGCAGGTATGTGTCATCTCCACCTGCTGAGAGAGTTCACCATGGCCCTTTGTGTCATCTCCACCTGCTGAGAGAGTTCACCATGGCCCTTGACACATCAAGGGAGATAATTTATACAAATATTAATCTACTCAAGATTTATTATTTTTAAAATAAGAAAGCAATTGTGATGACGAACTGTTACAAAAGACCACGATTCTGAGACTTTTGAGAGTTCACAACGACTGTTGACACACCAAGGGAGATAATTTACACAAAATTAATTTTAATCTACTCAAGATTATTTTAGAATAATAGGAAAGAAATCGTGATGATGAACTGTTATACAAATGACAGCGACCACAGAGATGATTTACCCAAACATTAATCTACTCAAGATTATTCTTTAAAAATAAGAAAGCAATCGTGATGATGAAATGTTATACAAAAGACAATCAGGATTTATATTTTGCACAAATCTGGGTTTTTTTTCATTGTAGATGGAACAGATGAATACCGAATTGGGTGCGGAGAAATCGCTGACATTGAAGTTGGAGAACCAGAAGGCTGCTCTGGAAAGACAGAACAAGGAGATGCGTGACAAACTGGCGGAACTGGAAGGACAGAACCGGTCTCGCACTAAGGCCACAATCGCGGCACTGGAGAGCAAAATCGTCAACCTAGAGGAACAGCTGGAGATCGAGTCAAAGTAAGTATAGCAGTGAGAGTTGTATTTAAATGTGTTTGCTTCTAATTCTATAGTTGTCATGTATGCGCGAAAAATACCTGCTGCTACGTAAAGCACTAATTCATTTGTTTATTATGTAACTGGGTGGCAGGTTATGTTAATATTAATATCAATAAACATATGACGGAAAGTAATAATGTTTCGGATGCTAATGAATATGAACATTTTAAAAGATTAAAAAAAAAGAGTATTTACTAGATATGTAACCCAAATTTTAAAAGATTAAAAAAAACCAGAAGAAAACATTAAGTAACAAATAAAAACGTGGTGTGTGCAGGGACCGAGCAACAGTACAACGCGCTGGTCGCAAGCTTGAGAAGAAGGTGAAGGAGCTGGTGCTACAGGCGGAGGATGAGAGGAGACACGCAGACCAGTACAAGGAGCAGGTAGGTGTCGCCACCACTAGCACACTAGCAATGCTTATCACGCGGCTGAAAGGTCGAGAAATCTCACAACTGCGTGTGAACAGTTGTGAATACGTCTCTAGGCAAACATTTTACTTGCATTCTCCTGATTAATTTGGACATTACAGTGCACTCTGTCACTACCAGCATCTTTATACTTTGGCAATCTGTGCATATCAGCATTATTTAAAAGTCATGGGGTCCGTTGCTCAGAACAATTGTAGCACTACAATAGTTGTAACTAGGCTCCCGCCACAATAGAAAGCATTGACCTTACAATAG
>JAUTBV010141258.1:8357-26431 GCA_032361325.1 Lepetodrilus fucensis
GGGGGGGGGGGGGGCGGGGGGGGTTGTGAGAGCTGCTTTGCATACCTTCTTCTGGTCATGAATATTTATTCCATTCAAGAGGTGCCAGATAAACAGCTGGGTCTGTCAATCAAGATGTAAAGGAGGAGTTCCTCAGTGAAACTTGAAACCCATTAGGATAACAGATCAAACCCTTCTTTCTCCATGCCAGATTCTCAATGGAAATGGCCAACAAGCACACCTGTCAATCACAGGTGTGAGAGGGAGGTGCTACGGGTTCCGAGACCAACCAATGAGGCCACCGGACAGGCAAGAGGCCACCAATGGCATCTATGGTGTGCGGTGACATGTTCCAAACTGGCATTGGCCCAGAAGTGTGTGAATCAGCAGAGGAAAGGGGGGAGCGTGTTGATTGTATACTAACACAGGCCATGTTGTCATTGTAAGTATACACCTCCACGGAAAGAGTAAGCTGGCGAGGGGAGGGGAGACTAGGTAAAGGGGGACAGGCTAAAAGTGTCTGCCAAAGTGTGGAGGAACAGACCCCACTGGAATGTTGAGTGGAACTAGCAGCCGTTCCACAGTGGATTCCATCGGAACCATATCAAGGCTGCATGTGCCTAGAAAGCACAATGGAGCTGGCGAGAGTCACATGTACAAATATTTCAACTGGATTATTGTTATTGTTCCAGTGAAGTAGAAATACTTGTCGTTGATACACATGCTACTATGTATTGCTTTATGACTTCACGTATTTCATTATGGTGTTCCTCCATCAATGCACCATGTATTGTAATTGCGTATAATGTTTCCATTTGCTGCCTGTACTCAGTGCCACAGATTGTCGATGCTGTGCACCTTGAGGGCGTTCCATACTACATACTAATTTATTTTGCTTTCATCGCTTAAACAAAGCAATGTGCTTAATCCCAATAATACCCACACATATTAAAAATCCAAAATAGTTATCTTCTAATTTATTCAATGTGCTTAATCCAAATAATACCCAAAACAGTTATCTCCAAAATCCAAAACAGTTATCTCCTAATTAATACCAAGATATCTAGTTCTTGTTATTAATTTATATATGAAGATGCTGCTGCCCAATTAAGAGTTCAGCTATAAATCTGGGTTCAATCAGATTCAAGATACCACTTAATCCCTCATTACATATATTGTGTACATTTCTAATTGGAAGACAAACTGTGCAACATTTTCAAACCTTTAATTAATATCCCCATGCATATCACAAAAATACAGCAGAATGCCATTAAGCCTCAATAAAGATCCAGGAGCAAACTCTCCAGATATGCTGTGGTAATTTCCCTCATTCCAGTAATTAAGTCGTAATTACATCACAACATGTAGGCATATTGCTTTACCACATGGTAACCTGCAGAAATTACTGGAGCCAGTTAACAAACCACGCAGCAGTGTATCTGCAGGGTAATTATGTAGTTGGTGCTGTGTTCTCCGCAGGTTGTTAGTCAGGACAATATGTGAACACAGAACTGCTCTGACCTGAGTCCATAGCAAGTTGTAATCACCTGCTAATTAATTATCAATCACGTTAGAAGAGATGAACATGAAACCCGATACCGTAACATGTTACAGAGCATAGTAAAAGTTCCAGCGCAGTTCATGTGGTAGCAATCTACAGCTAAACACTTACATAATTCCTGGGTAATGTGTTCTATTCCCATCATTGTTTCCACCGCCCGGACATATTGGCACCACATGTGTCGATATTCCATTTTCCCAAACAAAATAATCTAGACAAACTAGAACCATAGTACGGAAAATATGGAAATCTGACATGAAAGTGTTTGGGGTTTTCATGCATGGATGTGGCCACGCTTGCCTGGCTGGAGGAGAGAGGAGGGAAGTGCATGGCGGGATGGCTTCAACTACTGGCAGTTAGATACGGGGCTGAGAGGTAATGAACGGTGTAATGTGTCTGACAGACTGGCGGGAGTGTAGCAGCAGTTGTAGCACCTCACACCTGCATGCACAAACACAGATGTCAGCACACCAGTTTAGGGAGGGATTATACAGCATAGGTATTAGGTAGGCACACAAGTGTATGGTAGACATGCACATAGGTAGGGACATAACTGTAAGGTTTGGACATAGCCACATACCATAGGGTATGACACACAGCTGTAAGGTATTGATACACATAGGTAGGGACACAACTGTAAGATAGGAACATAGCCACACACCATAGGGTATGACACACTGCTGTAAGGTATTGATACACATAGATAGGAACACAAATGTAAGGTTTGGACATAGCCACATACCATAGGGTATGACACACAGCTGTAAGGTATTTATACACATAGATAGGGACACAACTGTAAGATAGGGACATAGCCACATACCATAGGGTATGACACACAGCTGTAAGGTATTTATACACATAGATAGGGACATCACTGTAAGGTTTGGACGTAGCCACATACCTATAGGGTATGACACACAGCTGTAAGGTATTGATACACATAGATAGGAACCCAAATGTAAAGTAAAGACATAGCCACATACCACATAGATAAAAGATACAAAATACTGTTGCAACAGTCCATACTTAGACATAACTAGTCTTCCATTGCCTGCCTGATGCAAAACTGATAAATACTATTCCTGCCACATTGGACACACAATACCAGCATGTTCTTGCAATATCAGCCATACTCTTCTTCTATCTTTTTTACTCATGTTTTTGGTTATTTTTTTCTCCAATTTTTTTTTTTATTCTTGTACAGAGATGTAATCATTGCTGGTAGAACATTGCACCTTGATTGCAAACACATCACACAATACACATCAAAGACTGGTGGGGGGGAAAAAGGCTCAGACCTTTATCATATTGAATTATTCCCGTGGGGGTACGCTGACAGATAGGTCTGAGGATTACAATTTACTGGGTGTGGAGCTGGCACTGATAGATACGCCACTATCTGGTCGGAGATCACATGACACCACAGGGAGAGCACTCTGCCAAACTTGGTAATTGTAGCTGCGATTTACAACAACATGCCCGATGAACGCTATCACAGCAACATCACAAAGGTATCAGACCGGAATCTTTCATCATGGACGAGTACAGGTCTATATAGTTTCAGTCTTTTGGTGTGTTTTGGATTGAAAAGTGCTTAACAAGGAAACCTAGATCTTTACAGACGTGACCATATTTCCAGATTATACATAAAACAGATACTCACTTGACGGTGTACCATCATAGGTAAGCAATCTGGGCTCCGTTCCACAAAACAATCGTAGCGCTACGAGAGTCGTAACTCCTGTACGTTAGCATGGAGTTGCTACGGTTTAACGACTCTCGTACCTCTATGATTGTACTGTGGAAAGAGGGGCCCCTGCTCCTGAGTTAATCAATCACTACAGCCAACATTCACAGTTTATTGCAGTCTAATGATGTTTCAGAACATATAATTCCCATCCAGAGCTTCCCAATTTGTGAGAACCGAAGAGTTCAAGACCCTCGGTGGTGAACCTAGGCACAGACTCTGGCACAGGGCCTCTGCTTACAACATCTTTAACTCCCGGCATCGTACCATCGTTAGAATAAACACAATTAGGACCAAATGACCCACATGGTATGTAGCTTACTTGGCAATGGATTCATATCAAAATATTGAGATAGCTTTTGGTAAGTAATTATTGTTTTACCTTTCGGAATACAATCAATCTACATTGGTCAAAAATGTCAATCAGGAACATTGAGTTTTAATATTAAACATACCAACAAAAAATATAAAACTCTATTGACAAATAAATGCATATTTGCAGGTATTTCTTGCCATATGGTTTCTTTTAAAGTAATTTTCAAAGTGGTATATACAAGTAGTAATATTCAATAATGTTGGACATTCCAGATACCCTCAACAGTATTTTATCCCAGTATTTTAGCTATTTTTGATGTGGTTAGTCTGGTTAAGCTGGTTATCTACTGTACAAGATATGGCAAGCACCTATCTGTCTGTCGGAGTAGTTTGCAGCCATGTATCAGCATGCATCTGCCATCACTATACTGTGTGTTCACCACTAACTCAAAGCAGGGGGCATCTCAAAACACAATTCTCAATTTTCACTTTCAAAAATCAAGAAAACAGCCATGCATATATGATGCCCATTGCATGCTCTTGTAGTGCTACAATAGTTGTAACTGGACTCCAGCCACAATAGAAAGTATTGACGTTACAATAGTTGTAGCCTACAAGAGTGTCGTGGGCACCAGGAATGGTAAAAATACAACTGCGTATTGAGAGGCATAGGACTACATATTGCCATACAACAACTACCCCTGTTCAATAGATGATCGATAAAATTTGGCATATTTTGAATATTGTGATATTCTCTACTATTCAGCCATTCCTAAACAAAATTACACAAAAATCCATATATCTTTGTTAAGATTTACCAATAATATCAGCAAGTGATGGTTTTGCATGGAGATCAGCATTTCAGTAAACTTAAAGATTTTGAGGTGAGCCCCAATTTAAGCCTGAGAATTTGGAAGTAAGGTGGAAAAGGCATTACCAGATTATCATCCTCTTCCAGATAGTTTTTTTAAGACATTTTATTACACAAGGAGACATTTTCTTCCCATTTAGATATGCTGTTTGCCCTTTCTCTGAACACAGAATGAGGTTAAAATATCCAATGAATGCATTTCCCTGAAAAACAGAAATACTTCTCATGGAAAAAGCATTAAATTTAAATCAAAGCTCTCATAAATAAGTTTTAAAATAACGGATATTTGGCTGCAAAATATGTTGCATGATCGCATGATAGAGTATGTTTTTGTGATGTAAAATTATACTGGAGTGTTTTACAATTATAAATGATGGCAAAATATCTGTACAATATGGTAATCATTATTAGATGATTTCCCAAGAGTTATAGTTATTTCAACCACAGCATTCATCTGGAACAGAGTCATCCTGAATATTCATTTCAAATTGAATAGCCCAGTGAAAAGTTCACAATTTATAGCCATGTCAGAAACACTCATTTGTCAAATATATTATCTTCCGTCAACTATTAACTTAAAGAATTCATTTTTTAAACGTTCAGAATTTTCCGTACATGTGATTAAATATGCAGAAAATAAATATTTTGTGATTGATAAGAATTAATAAAACAAATGAAAATAAATATTTTGTGATTGATAAGAATTAATAAAACAAATGAAAATAAATATTTTGTGATTAATAAGAATTAATAAAACAAATGAACAAATTATGCTCCGCAACATTGCTCACCAATAATTTAACATCTTCTCACTAAAGTATTCTCATTAAATTTGTTGTATTGGCAATTTTACAGGCAGACAAATATTATTTCTATGCACTCGTTGACCTAAAAAATACCACCTAGTTATTACATTATCAGTCAAAGTTGCCATCTCTTGATGTATTTCATACATCCTACAAGTTTCATTTCTGAAATAGTTCAGCAATCTTGAAATCAAAACACTATTTCCTGGTCTAGTGTACACATTCAGTATTAATCCCAAGCTCTATTTACTATCCCTACATACTATTTAAAGATACTACAGTTCGCGGCTTGAAAGCCGAGACTGCTGAAATATAAACAAGGGAGATAAGCAAGAGCAATGAGATCCGCATGATTCCAGCCAGGAAGGATCAGCAGACCGCCGTTACCGCTACGACTGACAGCAGTGCCCATGAATCACATCCATTCTCCTTACCACAGACCTTCCAAAATAAATAAACAGGCCCTGTTAAATGACAGCCGAGATAGCGGGCAACTTCCGCAGTAATTACACGGGCCAAAGGGAAAGAGGAATACATGCACAAACAGCGTGTCTGTACTCTCAGTGATAAGATGTCTATCTGCAGATGCAAGATGTGGGTGGCATCAATGCTGCATTAGATGCACCAGCATTAACACATCACGGACCCAATAGCCTGGACCTAGCCACTGTACATGTATATACATATATATGTAGCAGTCCTAGTAGTATCTGGAACTGCCAGTAAATGACATAATGATTCATTATCCAGTATTCAGTGGGTCTACATGTACACTTATTAATTAGTGCAAAACCTGAAGATATAATGTGCCAGGATTATATCTATCTCTATCAGCAGGGCTGGAGCAGGGGTTATGTATGTGTCCTAGTGTTTATTTGAGTCATGTGTATGTGTGAGAGAGTACCTTCAGCACTGCGAGGTACACAGCATGTCTTCCTACTGAGAGTCTGAGACTCAGGAGGAGATCTATAAAAGCACTGAAGTATCTGTTTGATCTACTCTCCAGGCCGAGTTAAACCTACATCAGTTGGTCATCACAGGCAATAGCTAATACCACTGTGACTTTCTCCATGCTGTAGGCAGACAGTGATTCCCTATAGAGCAGTGCCTGGGCCTAATCCATCAAGGAAAGGGTTAACGTAGGGATGGAAATTAACACTAGCCTGGACAATTTCTCCCAATGCTAGAGGTATTCTAAGGTCTAGTGATAATTCATGGTTTTTTTGTAAACATTTGTTATTTGTATCAATATTCGGGTTAGCAAGTTTTAACGGTAAGCTTCTATCCTTATTTAAAGTAGATTATCTCAGTAAGCACTTTTTAGAATGAAAAACAAACAAAAATTGGTTTTGTACTACTGTACTTAACAAAAAAAATAAAAAGCAGATTAAATTTTTTATTAATAAAAAATAAATATAAATGGCTATCACCAAATATTATGAATAGACATGTTAAAATTTGGCATTAAGTAGTAGAAAACCAGCTGTGCTAACTTTCTAACCTTGCACATCTGCATAAAATAATATCTACTCAAAACATTTGGCAATAGCTATATAAACAGAATTTTATAGATGATGCCAAAATTCTTAATTTTTAATTTTGTTTAATAGGTAGCACAGAACATGAAAATGTAGTTGTTGGGTTTTTTAACCAAGATAATATACCAAATAGTGGTATCAATGCATTTCATGACAACTTATAGACTTGTGCCTAACATTCGACATCCAACATTGAAGTAGTCTCAAGTATTCACATTAAATAGCCGTGACTAAATGGGAACTGACATGTTTTCCCATCTAAGGTTTCCCCACAAGAAGATTTAATCTGGAAAAGTGATGGCAGATTGTAAAGTAATAAAGATCTTATTTTTTTCACTACACAGTTTGATCAACTCTAGCTGATATGCTTATACTTCTTTTATAATAAAAGCAGAATTCTTTCAAAAGGCAATTATTGAGTGTCATGTCTTGGTATCTGATTTCCCTTATGATTGCAATAAAACGTGCAGAAAATGTAATCTACTTATCTAATTATTCTGCAGGCATTATTTATAGATACTGCATTGGAAATATACAGACTGGTCTAAGGGAGAGAACTCCTGCCTACATGGTCCGGCACAACTTCAATCTAGACATGAATACTGACTGAACAATAACTAGAATGGAAACTAAAGACTATGTATAAACGTATAAATTAAAAGAAACGGTGGCATAAATAAATACATAAATCTTGGAGCTGTTGATTTATTTATGAGTGCTTCTTTTAATTCCTTCCATGCTTCCACTTCAGAATGTGGATTATTGCCGTTGTTGGGAGTGCCATTGTAGGTAGGCATGTCATAATGACAAGCTTGACACTTGCTATACTTATTTATGATGGCAAATTTCACCAAGTTTGTGTATATATTGATAACTTAATAGCAGAAAGTGTTACTTACATTTCATAATCGTTCAGTAAGTGAATTATTGTTTTACATCACAACAGGAATCTTTCACCCATAATCATTAAGCTAATCACATCAAATGTAACTCTTGCAATTGTACAAGTTGATTGGCAATAACGTGACAATGACAATGAAATGACAATTGCCTAGACAATGAAATGACAATTGCCTTTACTTCAGGAGATAACTGAGAATCGACTTTCATTACGGCCTCATGCTAACAAGTGGGTTCATGTGAGCAAGTTTTGGCTTTCACCTACATCATACTCTGCATAGGATTTTCACCACAGAGAGTTTTCAGCACATCCTTCATGATACCTCGCTCCAGTCCTTCCGACAAAGACAAAGAGTCGGAGCATGGAGTTACAACTTGCATAGACCGACAATAGTTTTGAGAATACAGGCCCAGATTTGTAAATGGCTGTTGATCTAGCCAGGACAACAACATCTGAGAAGACACTCACCATCTTCTCCTGCGCTGCCTTCTCACTGCTGTCGGGATCGTTGGGACTGGGTCCGAAAAACATGGCCTGCTCCTTGTCGTAAGAGAAGTCCACGCATTCCGTGTCGGACAGGAAGTGACCAAAGTGACGGAGGCAGACGATACGGAAACATGTCTGAAAACGGAAATCTTGATGATAATTCATAATGGTTGTATTCAATAGTGATTTAAACAATGTATTTTCAAAAATTACAACCATATAGGATTGACCAACAGGCATTCAATAACAGTTGGTTGGTTGATTGATTGATTTTTGGTTTAAAGCCACTTTCAAGATTTGTTCACTCACTTCATGGCTTGATTCATACTCACATGAACACTGTTAGAAGAAAAAAAATATATATATATATTCACCTCTTGGAATTCGCTGAGCTGTCCCCGATGTCGGGAGGTAAAATCTATGGTGGTGTGAATGTCTGCCAAGGGAGAGAACCCACACAGATTGACGTCTTCTCTCAGGGGAAACAACTGCTGCCATCCTTGCGAGATGCTACTAGTCAGTGTGGATTTCACTTCGTCAGACCAGACTTGATCTATGGCAGTAACGAGTTCATGATAATTAGTAAAGATACATCTCAATTATGAACATATTTATAATATAGCACTCATATTTTATAATGTTGATAACCGCAGCAACAAAAATAGAAAGTCATAAACATATATATTTTCAATTTATGGATATTTTCTTTCATCAAATTGACAGAATTTGCAATTCTCAATGATTCTGATACACATCAATTAATGTATATTACGTGATTCTACAACCACTAGTCACAGCTATGCCCTCACCTTGTTTGACCAGCTCAGTTTCTTGAGGTAGGAAGTTGAGCAACACAGAAAGTCTACACCACAGAGACTGCGAACTCTGTCAACAGGAAATAGGAACATTGGTGAATTAATGTCTCTACAAGACCAAGGATTAAATGAAATGGTCACACTACTGATCTTGACATAGGATGCTTATACTTGCACATCCTAGCCCCTCCCCCAGTGAACTAGCACATTCCATCCCACCCCAAGTGAAAATGTAAGTTAATTAGTCAACCTACCTGAGCACAGGTGTTAATAATAGAGGTGTGGCACTGCATCCAGTCACAAATGACCTTGACCGTAGACAGGAGGCCCTCTGATTGGATGACCTCGTTCACGTGCTGCTGTCGAACTCGCTCAGCCTCAGCACTACAAGCAGACACAACAAAGTTTGTCATCATTGATCCATTTATTGCTTTTCATAGGCGCTGCAAGTGGAGCGAATTCTATTTATAGATGTGCCCAGTTTACTGATTTTGGTGATAAGCGTGTAGGTGAAATGTGCGTGATTGTTGTCTTTTTTATGTACCTTAAGCTGCCTCACGATTTATTACCCGTGAACCAACATAATTCATCTCTGAATCAAACATAAATTTAAGGATACGATCCTTTGTAACGTTGTATAAAGATTTTCTCTGGATATTTAGTCAATTTAAGGCCTAGACTTCTGTTAGCCTATCACAGGGAATTCCTAGTTAAAATGATATTCTTCGAAATTATAAAAATAGACATGACGCACTTGCAGCTGCTATTGCTGCAGGAATGTGACGACAGGACACAGTTGGATTCTATGGTAATGAATAGATACAGCGATATGCTTACGTATCATTGTAGCTATCATAGGAATAATCATCATCTGCCTCTGCTTCTGTGCCTGTGTTAAAGCTGGAAGGGTCTGAAAACAGATAAATATACATGTCAATTCCTCACTACCTAACACGTTCCAATTATTTAAAATATTACATACATATTGCAAAAGTTTCACTTCATACCCACAAACTTATAGATACGACCCTCCTTAGAATCCAAGTTTTCGATACACCACAGACTAACTTACCTGTATCAGTGGGGCACAGACTGATCTCTGTGTCCGTCTCTATCTGGAAGTTGACCAGTTTGTTGGTGATGTCTGCAACGTGATGAGCTTCCACGGAGGAGGTGAATCCTGTAATAACATGAAGACAGAGTTATCTCCATCTCCCCTAGGGAAGGGTACAATTCCGAGCTTCGCTTACTACATTATAGCCCTTCCCATCATCCCCCACCTAAATACGGCAGGCAAATTTATACTCTGGCGGCAGAGTGAGTTGTCTCCTCTTGTGCAAACCTTGTCGAAACGTCTAAAATGGCGAAAAGTTCTCTGTAGAAGTTCGTGAGCTATATCTAAACTAAGTTTGGGATTGAATGTCAAACAGATAGGCCCTAATCAGATAAAATCTTGTGTAGCCATTCAAGAGAAAAGGTTCTTGTTTTGATATGACATCGAGTAGCTAATCTATTGAGTGAATGATTATGGAGTTTAACGTCACTGGGGGAATTTTTCACCCATTTGTGATGAAGCTAGTCTAAATAAATTCCTTATTTTTATTATTATGGCTCATTATCTAGTACCAGATTACTGTGATTTGGTGCTTCTACAGTGAAGTGGAACACATACACACACAACACTACGAGGACAACCCACCTGGTGGCACGGTCACCTCCTTCTTGCCCTGAATGACGTCCTTGCAGTTCTCATAGGCGGCCACGTCCGCGCGGTACTGCTTGGTGATGCTGAGATCCAGATTGAGGTCCTGACCTAGGAAGGTCATGGAGGAAGAGAACAGTTCCGAGGACAGCGTGGCCAGGTTCACATTGCCGGGGACGTTGGCCCAGTTGTTGCTGGTGGAGTTGACGGCGGAACTGCCAGTCCGGGACTGAGCGTGGGTGTTGTTGTGCGCGACCGCGAAGCCGGTCCTCAGCTCCTGGCTGTCCATCAGGCTGTCGGAGAGATCGGATTCGGAATCGTTGTCGAAGTATGTTGCGAGGTCGTCATCAGAATCTTCAGAGAGAACGTCGTCTTCTACTTGTTCCCCACCTGAAAACAGTTCATGGGAATAACTAACTTAGAACCAAGGGTATTAGTATTGATTAATTGCCTTACATAATAGTATGTGATGACAGGGTCATCTTAAAAAGATGATTAATATTTCCTTGAAATACTTCACGACTTTCTAACAACTACTGTCAACCATATCGGACTGACCTTCGCTGAGATCTGATTCCTCAGACAAGTCTGACATCTCGCTGCTGTCACTGTGGTGTCGTCGACGTCTGCGTCGCAGATTGCGCAGTCGGGATTGCTTGGCTTTCTGGGAAGTATATGAAAATATCCATTACCGAAATATTCATGACAAAATAATAAAACTAGATAGTGAGTGAGTAAATATGGAGTGTAACGTCGCTGTGGGAATCTTTCACCCATTTGCGACGAAAAACTAGATAGAGTTGTCCTACTAGCTACTAGTAGCCTGTCTGTGATAGTTGTCCTACTGCAGCCTGTGTCTAGGAGACAGGACATACCTTTGGCTTGGCTTCACTGTCCTGTGTATTGCTTTTCTGCGGCTCCAATGCGTTGTTATTCTTGCTGTCGTCCTGACTCGAGGTATTGTCCAGTTCCGTGTCCGAGGTGGAAGAGTAGTTGTGGTCATCCCGAGGCATTGCTGCATGGAAAACAACGTTATGTAACAAAGCTCTACATTGTGATAAATATAGCAAATTACATAAGTCCTCAGAATCATAGTTACCTTAGATAGTGTTAAGGCCTATTTAGACCTAATGTGGTTTTCCGCAACCTACAAGCCATGACTTAAAAGCAAAGTCATGACCTACAAGCCACAATACATGAGCTATAAGTCATGATCTACAAGCCACGACTGAAAGGTCACGACCTACATGAACCCACCGGCGATAGACTTGTGCGACTCCAGCAGCTTATTGGGGTGTTCTCGCTCGTACAGAGCCCCCTGCAGGCGATTGGTCACATGATTCAGGATATGCGAGAACAACGCTAGTAGGAAGGCGATGGCTGCGGTCACTTGAGGAGAACCTGTGGAGATAGCATTGATAAATTACCTTCACTATTTATAGCATTGATAAATTACCTTCACTATTTATAAATAGAGTTGTGATCTTATTAAATCTGCCATACTAAAAGGATAATTGTATTACAAATATTGTATACCTGGATTCAGCCTGTAAAATATTTGTTATTTTATCAACAGAAAAGGGATGTGATGTTTACTAATTTCCATTTAAAAGCGATTCTTGTACTACATCTGAAACGGCGTAACTCAAAATTAACCATAGTGTAACTACAATGGTAACCATAGTGTAGGCAATGACGGAGATACGGTTACCAAAGAGTTACACCAATCCACACAGGAGAGCTTTAGATTCTCTAATCAAATACTGTTTTACAACACAGCAGGAATATTTCACCCATACTTGACAATTTATTGAAAAAAGGGAGACATACTATTTCATAGTATCTGCTAACACACAAAGCTACTGACATTTCTTCTGCAGGAGGTGTATGGTGCACAGACACATGAGGACGATCTTGAAGACAATGTCGTCATCCAGGTGCTGTGGCTCCTCCTGTAGAAGTTCCTGGTCGTCGCAGTGCTTGGACATGGCGCTGGGCTCGTAGAACATGCATAGGTTGAAGTCGTGGAGCGTTCCCTGGCAGACGGACTGAATCAGGGACGTGTCATTGCTGTAACAAGAGTGCACACATCCATTGAAAATTGTTTTAATAAATTTTGGTCTTCATACAAATTCTAAATTTCCATTTGTGTCAGTGAAAAACATGACTTGAAATAAATTTTACACTACATCTAAAGACAGAATCAGGGACATTTTATTGCTGAGGGAAAATATCAACTGAATATTATTTTAATACATTTTTATTCTTCATGTATTCATACAATACAAATTCTGAATTTCATGCTATATGTTGGTGAAAAACAGTCTTTTTCCAAGTTCATTGACTTTGAAGAATATACCTTTTATCAGTATCGTACAGAATGTCGAGAAGATACAGGAAGCTAATAAAGAACTGACGGATATTCCTGGGTCTGGAATGTAAAACAGTAGCAATTAAATAGAGTAAATGTCAAGAAATGCATTGCTTAAGTTTGTATTGATTACATTGGTCAGGAGACAAAAAGACTAGTATTATTATCTCCAACTACTGTATTTAGCGAAGAGGCAAGATATCCAGGACTATTATCTCATTATATGTACAGTCAAGAGACAACTAGTACTGTTATCTCAATACCTTCACTCTCAGGGACAGACAACCAGTATTATTATCTCAATATTTCCACTGTCAGAGAGAGAGACAACCAGTACTATTATCTCATTATCTCCACTGTCAGGGAAAGAAACTAATGTTGTTATCTCATTATCTCCAACGAGATACTCACTGCTGCTCATCTGGTGACAGATGCTGTGGCTGATGTTGTTGTCCCAGCTCATGGTGTTTGTGAGTACTCTTCTCAAACAGACGCTTCAAGTTCCCTATGGCACCCTCGAACGACTTCTCACACGACATGCTGAATTCAAAATGAACGACAAATAATGAAGGAATGTATTACAATATTATTACTAATTTGACATGCAAATATAGCATGCTCGAGTCTACATAGTATGGAGCCTGTCATAGCATTAGGGGCTTATAAATGACTTTTTCTTGAATTGAGACAATTGTATGTATGGTATCAATACCGGATGTGAACCAGAATTAAATTGGTATGTTTTTAACACGTGATTGCCTGAAGAAGACATTGTTGCTTGTGATAGAGACGAGCTCACTGACTGACCATCTGATGTAGTGGTAGGCAGCTTCACAACTGTAGTACCGAGACGCAGCCAGAGTTCCAAGTTGATTGTGAGGCATTCCTGTGAACGGAAAAAAAAAAACATTACCACAACAGTAAACAAACTATCTTAGAATTGTTGGTGACATATCAGGACAATTTCCCTAAATAATATATGGCAAAAAGAATAATGTTAAAATGTTGATACATTGTCCAGTAATGCAGACTGATACATTGCATGGCAATGACTTTAGTACTGTATATGGCGATGACTTTAGTACTGTATATGGTGATGACGTTAGTACTGGCAGTAGATGATCGGCGCTGTGCTTCTGTTTACCTATGTCAGGATGTAGCATCAGCGCCTGGTAGTAGTACCGCTCTGATGTGGCTGCACTCACTCCGTGGTCAAAGTCCTGCTGGTACCGCGCTGCCACAGACAGATAGACATTGTAAATATGGATTTGAAGAGTGTGGTACCGTGCTGCCACAGACACATATACATTGTAAATATGGATTTGAAGAGGGTGTTTCATATCCCACGTTATTTTGATTATGTTTATGATTATGATTAATGTTTAAAATGGAAGTGCAAACCAGCATTTTATCAGTCTATATTCAGTTGTAGGTTAAAATTTAAATTAAAGCCGATACCAATAAGTAAAGCTACACAATGGACGTACAATAGTAGACACCAGGGTTTAATTTTCACAGAACAATCATAGCGATGCAATAGGTGATACAAGAGGTGATAGGAAAGGCGATATGAGAGGCAAAAAACAGCAAGGCACAAATCTCGTAGAGATTACGAAACTTTTGTTAGTACGATTTCATGCTCAAATCAAAGTTTTGTACACAAACCAGCACATAAAATTTGAGCTTGAGTATGAAATCATACACACACAAAATATTCCCAATCTCGGGACCAGGTTGTTCTGCAAAGCTGGATTCGGACGTATAGCCCTGATGCTACACACCTATATCTCCGAGACAGATGAGACAGCGATGACACGCCTTCTGAGCCCACTCCATGACGGACTGAGAAGACTTCTTGCTGCTGCTGCTCGCATGCTTCTTGGCTGCAAGTTAAACAAGCACATGTTAACTCATTGTTAAAATTAAGTCAGTTTGTGGCGCTTAGAGCATGCCTTATTTGACGCATTATAAGTGGCCTATTATTAAATACATCATTCATTCTCCCATGGCAAGTTATTATATCAAATTGACGTCAGGTAATGTACACATTGGAAAGGTGTCAGATTGAATACATTGGGCAGCTAGTACATTATACTATAGCATGTGGATAACTTCACTAAACTGTAGCAGGAGGTGGTGTAGTATGTAATACTTTGTAATAAAAGGTACCGAGTTCGAACAAGGGACCCAGCATCAATGTTTGTAGAGGGTAGCTTTCTGATGTGGTCATAATAAGGAGTGCTGTCTGCTCTGTTGTAATTCAGATACAAGCTTTGGTTCAGGTACAAGTCGATGCTTGAAAGATTCACTGCCATAAACTGACACACCATCACACGAGAAACGAAATCATAAAAGTGATGATAAACCACTAGAGCGGCAGTGGTTTCGTTTTACGTCACAGTGGAAATCTTTCAAACAAAAGCAGGACTGGACGGCTGTACATACGTGGCTTTGGGTCGGACGCCAGGTGGAAGTCGAGGATGCCGGCGAGATTGAGACTGAAGTCCTGCTGGAGCTTGAGCAGCAGATGCTGGTAGTACCCCGATGCCGACGCCAGGTGTGACCGATACGCCGTCTCCAGGGAGCTGCGCGGCCGCACGTGCTGAACAACAGACAACAACACTTCAACAGAACGTCTCTATAGTGGAGGACACTACACTCGAATAATTGGAAAAATCAATTAAAGAATTATGACTTTCATTCACTGTTTTAAGTCATAAATGCTAGTATTTGCTTATTCAGAAATACTGAGAGAGAGAGAGAGAGAGAGAGAGAGAGAGAGCAGGCCCTGAGATTACGAAAATTTTCTGAGTACGATTTCATACTCAACTCAGAATTGTGTTAATAAAATGTCATGTTTTTTAGCAAAGCATGTGAGTCGAGCACAAAAATGTATTCAGAAAAGTTTTTTTAATCTCGGAGCCAGGTATCATATACATGCTTCGTCTGGTCCTGAGGTTAGACAACTACTGTGGTACGATTTCATTGTGAACCTTTCCTCCACTAACCTTCCTGTTGTGCTTGACGACCTGGATAATATCATAGAAGACTTTTCTCCAAAGAACTTCCTCAGCTTTCCTTCCATACTCGATGGGGTTGTAGAACATCAACCGTTCGCAGTAGTCTTTCAATCTGAAAACAAAACAAAAATTGGTAGCCTGTACATTGGAAGTGATTCAAAGAAAAGAATAACATAAAACAACTAGCCTCATAGCGTACAGGCAAGTAGTTTAGTGTAATTAATGTAGAGACCTGTAAACTGATAATGTACAAGGTATTACTGATACTGACTTGTTTCGCAGTCCGACTGCATCTTGAAGGAACACATCTCTGTACGCCTTCTTCTTCTTACTGATCTCATCCAGGCGTCGAATGGCATCTAGAGCAGCTCTGAAACAGGGAGGATAGCAACGTAACTAGGCATGGGCCATTCAGAAAATAATACATTCTGATTTCAATCATTGTTATCTTAGGCTTTAACAACAACAATCTAATTGAGTCCATTTATTCACAAAATGTATGTGCAAATATCATGTGCCAAAATGTAACTCATAACTCTATGAAAATATTATTTCAATTTTTGTACAACTATAAATATATAACCTGGGAGCTACATAGTGCTCAGGCAAAGTTTTACCTAAATTACTCAGAGTTATGTGTATTTCAATTGCACTGCAAGATTTGGTGATATAATAAAAGTAAAATGGCGTTGAGCTAAAATATGAATATTTGAAAAGAAAAAATATCTCGGGCCCATTACATGTATGGATAGGTCAGCATGATGCATGCATTTGAACTAATAACAGTTATAAACTATCCAAGAACACATTACTATACAGTGATCGAGTTGGTTTTGGGCGCATCTTAATGTTATGAGTGTTTGTTTATTCCTCTCCCTCGATAGAGAGCAAAATTATTATTTTATGATAATGGATGCACTTTAGCCATAATCTGACAATACCCATATAAAAAGTATCATATGGTCAGCATTGAGACTAGAGACTATTTGCACAAATACTTCGATGAATTCATTTGATTAATATGACGATCAATGCTTTGAATTGCTAACACATGTGCCTGAGTGTATGTGTTTGCTTCATAAAAAAATAACTGATGATTAACAAAATATAGCATTATATGTGTAGTCTCAGTCTAACCATATTTACAACTTTTTCAAAATACAATTTCACATTATCATTTCCTAATTCCAGAATCAAAATTATTTTATTTCGAAGTATTTGACCGACTTTCATTTGCACTTGCGATAATCATAAATCCATGGAAATACGGTCTGATGCAAAAGCAAAACAAAAAGTAACATCAACAACATCTAACACCAGCTGAACACGTGGTGGAAGGGTAAAGAAACAGAAAGTAACTTGTAAACATTCATTTCTCGTCGAGTCTAGGCGCACCTGTAAACTTTCTTAGCCTTGTCAACATCAGGTTTAGCTTCGTTACTCGCACTAGAAGCTCTCTTCATCGCGTTATTGTTATTTTATTTAAGCACACCATTTCACATGAGTCCTATGTGAAACGGTAGAGCTTAAAACAGGTGTCAGAAAGTTTCACTTTCGTCCACCGATAACCGATAGACGCCATATTGGTCTCTAACACTGATCATGTGATCTCTGCGAGATTGTGCGAGAACATACCTAATTTCTTTAAAAGCCGAATCGGAATGTATATGAAAATTGATTTATTGAGTATTTTAAGGCATGTCACTCATTCTCACTAATGAGGTACAATTGGGTATCAGAAATTGGGCAAAATGAAATCACATATTAAAGGCATAATATCACGGTTGATAGACCTGTATAATGGACAAACGAATTTCGATCTGAGACTAATATTGCAGTGAGGAAAGCTTGTTGGAAGTACAAACATGATTTCATGTAGGCCTATATCAAGTGAATGTACTTTGCAGATATAGCTAAGAACTAGTCCAAAACAACCATAAACATCTGTGATATTATGCC
>JAUTBV010141259.1:0-11317 GCA_032361325.1 Lepetodrilus fucensis
GTAGTGCCTTGAATGGCAGCTTTGGTTATACACTCCCCAGGGAGTTGAGAAGGAATTGAGTGCACACAGATCCATTGACCGGGGTAATACCATGAGCATGTGTTTGACATAGAATAGGCACATTATAAATATGCATTATTAGTAGTATTAGTATTTTTATTATTATTATTATCTGATAAGCCTGTATAACAGCTCCAGTATACATTGTATCCAAATTCAACTGGTGTTCTCAACAGGATAAACGTAATTAAAGATGGTCAAATTGTGCAAACTTAACCTCCAAGGCCAGGCTACAGTCTCCCGTTAATGAATCAACTGTGGTCACTTCAGTTAACCTTTCAGAAATTGTCTTTTGAAGGGCAGAAGTCTTTGAACTCTTAACTGTCACTGTTACACTATTGAACGTATTCCACTGTGACTTAATGGCATGAAACATTCAGCGGGGTAACTGTCACCTAGGATATTTAGTTCATTAGGTTAAGCATTGCAGTGACAGAATTGGCAGGAAGTGTTGAGTATGTCTGTAAATGGTTTATGAGAACTAAATTACATTATCCCAGTGTTACTTACTTAGTTGTGTATAAGAACATTAATTTTATATGCTGCAACTGATTGGCTGCACTAAATTAATTAGATGTTGATTAAGTGAATGAATTGTTGCTTAATGTTGCTGCAGAAGTTACTCAAAACATTTTGTTGAAAGTCCGAAAAGCACATTTTAGTATAAACAATTTCTAATAATTTGTATATATTTTAGTTATCCATTTCCCTTTTGTGGGAAGGAAGATGTGCCATATTGATTAGTGATTGTGGTTAATATAGCATAGTAGAGGTTTAAAAGAAGAAACTACCATACTGTATTTTATAGAATATAGTCTGGTTAAAAATAACAAATGCTTTGAAAAGTGCTATATCCAGTAAAAACATTGACAACGAAATATCCGTGTTATATTCATTTCTCATTATACATGACCACAAAGCTCGGCTGAACAGAGCCTGGTCAGAATATTTATTTACACATGGTACAAAGGACTAAAGTGGTGCAATGACTGGTGCCAGAAACAGATTACCATTGGTTCCATCTCCAGCCATATCACTCCCCAACACACAACACTTCGTATCCACCCCCAGGGAAACATTTCACATCCACCCGAGGGGGGGGGGGGTGTTGGATAAACAGTCCATATCGGTATTGCCCATCATTAAGTTTACTTGTGTCTGGCAGTCACATGCAGCAGAAAGTGTTTTGTCGATGGACATTGAGCAAATCATTCAATTCAGTTACTGAGCATACATCGATTTAATGAGGTGCTTGCCCTTGCTAATGGCTAACGACTGTTTTAGTATTCAACGTCGGGTGGGCATTACAGAGATATCGTGTCAATGTTCAGATGCCCACCCGGTGTCAGGCGGTACCCATTGTGTATGGTAACCATGGCAACAGTGGCAACAATACGTCATGGAGGAGTAATAGACTTCATCCACTGTTTGGTTACATAAGTTAGATTGCTTCGAAAATACTGGATTTTTTTTAACTTTACAAAATATAAATTATGTTGTTAGGAAAATGTCTAGGGAAATAACAAGTGTATTTAAACTAACATTGGGGTGAGTTTTTCCGAAGTTAAAAGTATAGCCTGTTGGTTATAGAATATTTGGTTCTATACTCCCCCAGGGAGTTGATAAGGAATATGAGAGCACACTGATCCATTGGCCTGGGTAATAATATAGTGCTATGAGTAGGCTTTTGAGCATGGATTTGATGCAGTAAAAATGTGCAGATTATTATTATTATTATTATTTAGTCATAGCCTATCAGGGAAAAGATAGAAAGTATGTTATGGTGTACATGCATGTTAATACAAATGTCAGCATATCACCTTTTCTTACTGAATTGTTTTTGAAAAAAGAAAATTGACTATAAATTTAACCTTATCAATAGAACTCTTTCTTTTCCATAAATATAATGGATTACTAGCAATTGTTCTTTTTGTGATGTAATACCCCAAAATCACATTTCTTTTATCTTTGTCAATCATACTTATTATTGTTCTTACGTGTTCAAATGCCAAGTGATTTTCACATCAAAGCTAATCTTTTTCAATCGGATTGAAATGGGCGGTCTATTCCCCTGTCTACAGCTTCCTTCAAAAACCTAATTGCTTTCGGCAGGCTTTCATTTGCCACTCAGCCGCAATTCCAGGGAATCGGAGACTTTCACACCTCGGCTTATGTATCTCTTTAATTTGTCCACAACTGTCATGACCAATGGGTTCTTGATTGGCTACTTGTTTGTCACATGTCCTTTATTGTAATCCAATCACATATCGATATCAATCTGGATTGGTGTGTATTTTGCATGTGGATCTATCGGTTGGCCTTACTGGAAATCAGAGACCCTCCCAACACTCATCTTCTTCCCATGAGTGCTATCCCAACTCTTGATACATTTCCAATTAGTTTCTATTGGGAGATATAATAATGAAAAATATGAAGTGATATGAAAAGCAGTATGATGTAAAACGGGTCACTAATTTTCTTTATTTTCCATCGTCGCAAAAGGGTGAAAGATATCCCACAGCGACATTAAACTCCATTTATCACTCACTCATCATTATTTTTCACTATCTATTTATCTTAGAAGCTGCTAATTTATGTATACATATTAAAAATATGAATTATACATACCCTACCAGGTTAGAACGTTATGTGTTTTTGATATTCTGTAATATATATTAAATTGGACGGTTGATCCTGTGTGGAAATAAACAATTCAATTCAACCAGTATATTTATGTACTAGTATTAATTACATTTAACTAGCCTCTTCCCAAAGGTTATCATTAATTCGTTATCTTCTCACATAAAGATATTAACTTTGTATTATCCTGTACCTTTAGAACCACCATCAATCACAAGACAACCACCCGATCCATACACGCAGTAAAACATCATTTGGTCCTAAATACAGCTGGTGGTCATTCCATACATTTCCAATAAATATTGGAAGAAAACTCCATAGCCAATGATAAGTTGTAATCAATAGGCTATCGAAGAGCCACGAGAGCAGTGTATGCTCCGAACCACTCTCCGCTGTAATAACGACTTCTGGCATATTTGTTCTACCTCAGAGTTTGTATCACTTGTCTGCTTCTATTTCCAGGTATCCAGAGGTACAAAGCTGTCCGGTCATAAATGTCCGACTCGGAATCGACACCACCCCCCGCCTCAGTCTGTGACGACGTCGATTTGGCGCCTATATTATATTAAAGATCTGGAGAAAGCATTTCAGATTGCACATTGGTATTAGGCAGGTCAGCAGTTGCCACCGAACCAGGGGATGCCTCTATTTGGCGAGGAGCTATCGTTATGACCCATCAGGATTCGGGATACTTGCACGGGCATTAGGAACGAGATGGGATTAGAGGATACATGATTCGCGATTCGTGATGAGATGACATTGCTGGGGATTACTAATATACACGACCACTTGAGAGTAGAGAGTGTGACACCGTGAAGAATTACACTCCGAGTATTAAAACCTGGTGCCACTTTCAATTCATAATTTACTGTTGTCAGAAGATGATCGGTTCCGGCGGAAAATTACTCTATTGCTCATCTGTGAATTGAATTCCGTGGGATTACTCGCATGGATCAATGTTTTCGTTATTTTAGGTAATGAAGCAAAGTGGAATGAGTGATTACTCAGATGCAAAGGTAAAGTTTAGGCTGATTGGATCATTGGATTAACACAGACTAGTACATGGATGAATGTGTGTGGCGTCTTACAGAACGGGATGGTTTAACATGGACATAATGCCACGATTTTTCGTGTTAAGGATTCCACATCAGTTCTCAGACCACACCAAACAGCTATAGAGAGGATGTGTCACTATCTCTTTTCTTCACAACTTTGAGAAGAAGAACATAAATTCAGAGATTGAAAGAAGTTTCAGTACCTCAGTCTTGTGCGAATCCTGAGCTATAAGGGCAACTGAAGACTGAAGAAGTTGATATATACTATTTGAAGAGGATATCTGCAGATCGAGGATGTCGAACGAAAGTATTATTAGCCCTGTGTATAACTACAACAGTACTACGTATGACAATGGGACGGCTGTGGTGCAGTATTGGAGCGTTCCCTTCGGCGTCATGGTGTCCATTATCCTGTCCATCGCAGTCCTTCTGGCCATTGTTGGGAACGCTATGGTCATCATCGTGGTTATCAGACATCGCGGGATGCGAACCCGTACCAATCTGTTTCTTGTCAATCTGGCGATAGCCGATTTCCTTGTGGGAAGTTTGGCTATTCCCGCGTCAATCGTAACTCTCCTAGCCGGAAAATGGGTTTTCAATGACGTTTTCTGTGTTATCAACGGATTCTTGAACCCGCTCTGTCTGTTTGCATCCATCCATACATTGATGTACATCAGTATTCACAAGTATTACTCCATAACCCGACCTTTCAGTAGTTCTTTCAAATTACGATGTGTTTTATTTATGATGGCGTTCTCGTGGATATGGGCGGGATTTTGTGCTACGATAACTGTCTACGGGCTGAACCATGTCACGTACAAACCTTTTACCTCCCAGTGTGGTCCCACTTACCCACACGATGTCAAAGGTTATATACATCATGCCATCATCATAATCAGCAACTTCATAATACCGCTGTTTATCCTGTTGTTCTGCTATGCCACGATGTTCAAGGAAATACGAGCGCACACGAAGCGACTTCAGCAGAACACCACGCTGGAACAGGACGTGGTTCTGGCGCAGCAGAAGAAGGTTGCCGTCACTCTCTTCATTGTCCTAGCGTGTTTTATTATATGCTGGCTACCGTACAACTTCTATACTATCTACGTGACCAGCCTAAAGGACAAGGAACACTTCTCAGGTTATATTAACCCCTTGGTGAGTACATAGAATGATCCAGTCCATATCTGACCCCGAGATTACAAAATATTTTGAGTACGATGTTCAAGCTCAAATTTTATATGGAAATTTGTGAACAAAACTTTTAGTTGGGCATGAGTTTGTACTCAATAAATTTGTGTAATCTCTGGGCCAGATTTTGTAAATATATTGGAAATCAAAATTATGTTAAAATATTTTAAATCTTCTTTGGTGCCTGATTGTTTTTCTGAACATAGAGCCATCATTTGTTATTCTGAACATAGTACCATCAGTTGTTATTCTGCTCACTTTTTCTTAACTACATAATAATGAACCTGTAAATATAGCTTCAATTTTACTCTTGATAATTTAATTTAATTTACATTTTATTATTATTTTTTTTTTAAATGTATTTTACTTTGAGATTATTTTGCAAATATCAACTCAGCTTATATTTTGATGGCTAAAGGAAACCTGTATCGCTGAGTTTTGCAATAAACCTACAAGCACTTGCTGGTACTGACAAACCAAGAATGCATAGTACTATAATAGCTTCCCTGCTACAGTATAGACAACACATCCGGTCAGGATTGCATTGGAAAATTAAATTGGTTGACCATGACCCTTGGAGCGGATTTGAACTCAGAACATTTGGCTCTGAAGTCTGACGCTCAACCACTGTACTACCGCCTACACCAGCTTAAATATTCTTTACGTGTTAATATTATTATTTATTGAAAATGTTATGTTTCCAGGTGTACATGTTTGGATACCTGAACAGTGCTTGTAATCCAATAATCTACGCGTTCCGAAGCCCGTCTTTCCGAGAGGGATACAAGGAAATCCTCTGTCAGACCCCCCAATACGTCATCAGCGATGGTACGTTCGTCATCTATAAAATATAATCTGTTAAAAAATTATATTTTTGAAATGTTCTTTTATATTTTAGTAATAAATAAAAATAAAAGATCTATATATATTTTTTTATTATATATACATGTATATATTTTGTTAATGCTTACAGAATACACGTTATTAAATAATTTCTTCAGAAACTCCCTGAGCTACAAATAAATTGATAAGTGCATCTTTGCAGGTTTTTAAAAATATTATTCTTTATTTTTATAGTAATAAATAAATTATTTATATTGATAATGTTGTCATGGATGCTATGATTTTTGGAAGCTATTTGTGTTTCAAGCTTATTGAAAAGTGCATCTTTGCACAGTTTTTGACTGGATAACTGTACATTAAATATCTATTTTATTATTCTTGTTATTATTTATCAACATAAAACCTATTTCATGGAATATTAAAATGAATAGAAAGATACCATGATACCAGTACATCAATTAGTAACTTGGGGAGTATAATATCTTTTTAGAATACTTTTGGAAGAAATATATCTACTAGTAGAAATATACACATGTGTGTATAAATCTATATACTGTAGTACTTTTTACTGTATATTTATAGTTTATATTGAGCAGATACAAAATATGAATGTAGCAATATAAGATAATGCATACATGTTTATCTTTGTTGAATTAAGCATTTCAGAATTGAAAAACAATGACTACTTACTATTTTAAGTATCATGTATTTAGTAAATTGAAAACAAATTAGTTAATGTTTTGAAATATTTAATTGAAAATACTTGTAATTATTGTCATGACTTAAAACTGACACTTGACGTTTCATCTGGTCTATTATAATGTTATAATTAGTTTTATTTCAATTTACTAAAGTTCCCTAATTATATTTATTGTTGAAACTGATGATAAGTAATTTCAATTTTATTTTAAATGAATACTTTTGTGTCTGTATTATAAGTACTCTCTGCAAGCTGTCCAATGTTTAAAATATACATATATACATGACATACCATTATCATCACATTTTTCTTGTGGTGTAGTTTTTGTCATTAATGACAAGAGAAGCTCAAAATAAGGTCAGGGTACCGGTATGTATATTACCTATTTCCAAATTACGGTATGCTACCTTGTTTGGATTAACTGCTAGGTAATGTACATGCAATAGGAAAGACAACTAATATATAGCTATCAGTATTAATTAGACGTAATAGATAGTTAAATGTTTAATTAATTAACAGCATTTAAAATATTATTTATAGGTGACAATGCCTATGGATATGACTATGTGCACTTGGAATAGTTGTTAATCTTAAAACATAAATAACTGCATTAATTTAATAAAAATAGGAAACAATTTATGTAACTGCTTAAGGGCATGGTATGCTACTCGCTTTGTTTAATGGTCAATGATCATAACAAATTAATAACAATCAGCCATTGATAATTGTTGTGCTATGTACATGTATATCAAAGTTTACGTCATTTATTATTTTATAATTTTATAAACACTTCAATTAATTCGATTTTTTTTTTGGGCATGAATGAACTTAATTACTTGTACTGTATTACATTTGGCTGGGCTCACATTTTTGACAGCTTTGACAACTGATATGTTTCACGCTTTTGCAGTAATTGGCATTTAATGATAAAGGTCTATATCAGATGTTTCTAACTCATAAATCAATTTAGGTCAACTGGTCTAATTGATCCACCTATTTACCCGGTAGTAGTATTTACAGAAGTTGTGTATTTATAAATATATATAAAACTCTGCAACTGAAAGCAATGCATTGGTATGGTCCATTAAATGCCATTTCCTGCAAGAGTTTTATTATGTTGGTCACCTTCCCTAAACACTATCATTACCGGTACTATGCCAGATAGCATTCCTTTGCCATAGTAGCACCATTGATATTGACAGGAATCAATGGTGTAGATCAAATTTCTTTCCTTGCTGTGGATTCCTTGCCGGATCGACCAGTCACATTCATCTGGTTAATTTTTTATCATAACCAAAATGTCAATTGACTAGTCTATTTGGACGATGTTTGCATTTAAAAAAATAATTGGACAATCCGAAATACGTGATCTATTTCCATATTTTATTGTTTACAGCTATAAATAGCAGTTATCCAAAAGTTAAGATATGTCTCCATATTTCATTGTTAACAGTTATGGAGAGGGCTTACATGCCATTATTGCTTACTTTCTGGTACGCTTCTTTACAATAAACTGTATATGTTCCGTCTGCCATTTGTCGTGTTATGCGGCCAATATTCCAACAATGGACCCGTTTGTATTTCAATAATGGGAGACAATTATCATTATAGCTTAAAGTTCGATCTCTGTCTGGGGAAGGTGGCATTTCATTGACATTATAAAATTTGTAGATGTCACACGTTGTTACTATGCTGTGCATGTTTTTTACGTGTATTTATTGACTTGATAAACACTGTTTGTTTCTTGTGGCTATTTCCGCTTTAGTTATTTCTTGCACATATTTTTTTCTCAATTAGATAAATTTGCTGTATATTTCTGTAACTATTTTTTTTCAATTGATTATTAACAAGATGTGGGTTTGTCCAATCTGTGAAGTATTTTCATCATTAACCCTTGTCCTGCTGAAAATATGCAGCACTTGCCTATGATATTTCCTTTGCTGAATCATTGACCAGGATGGCAAGAGTTAATTATGAAACATTCCCTATTCTCCATTCAAACTGAAACTGAAATTACGTATATCATATTTTTCTCTCATTTCTTGTGGTGGTTCATTTGCCGATGTTTGAAGGTGTTTGGTATGTCTACAGGACCAATGGGCACTATACGATGTCGAACATTGCGAACTTTACGTTCAGATTCCGCAGTTGACTGCTCACGTTTTACATGTGCACTGCAAAGGTGAACTGCTAGTCCGTTGTTTGAACACGTGTGTGCATGTGACTTTCACTCTGTCTGTGTGCGCTTGAGCATGGTTGTTGTGAGTATTTGTTTGATTCGTCATCAGATTTGTATTCCGATAGATTCCAGTATTGCATATTATAAAATGACAAGAACAGTGCTCACTGTAAGAACGACATGTTGTACAATATGTAATGACAAGTTAAGTGCAATATGTAATGACAAGTTATGTACAATAGCTAATGACAAGTTCTGTAATATATGTAATGATAAGTACAGGGCTCATTGGAATAACAACATGTTGTACTTGTTGAAAAGTTAAGTGCAATATGTAATGACAAGTTATGTATGACATGACTGTAATGACAAGTTATGTATGACATCTAATGACAACTTAAGTACAATATGTAATGGCAAGTTATGTACACTCTATAATGTTATGTATGGCATGTAATGACAAGTTAGAATGTAACAAGTTATTGAACATGTTGAAGTTAATACAAAGCAATGACAATTTGAATATCATGTAGAGACAATTTTTTACAATGTATTACACGTAAAGTACAACATGAAAGGTTAAACTATAGCATGAAAGGTTATGTACATAATAATGTTTACGCTATATAAATAATAATAATAATAATAATAATAACAATGTAGGCACATGTTTACATTCCTTGTGTTTTGAACCTATATCTAGAAATAACAGTGCTATCAACATAACTTTATTAAACACTGGTCACGAATATTGTGAAACCCATTACCGTACCTGTAGAAAATTCGAAATAGTGTATCATAATTTTGATTCATATTATTGGTTATAATATTACTTCTTTTATGTGTGTCAGAAAGATAATACATACTTATTAAAAACAATATGTTAAAAGTTTAATAAGTAACGGTGGTGAAATGAATTGATGTGTTCATAGCTTGCACTGTGTGTATGTACATGTAAGCACAATTCAACTTTTTATTTTTTAATTATTCTATTTATTTATGGTGTTTTATGTTGCATAAATTTGGAATGGGATTTTTCTCTTTGCTGGCAATAATTATAGAATTATTGCATTAAAATAATTAATTAGATTAAAAACCTGTGAATGCAACTTATCAATAATTAATACATGTATTCTTTTCACTATTCAAGTTCTAATCTTCTTCATCTAATTATCATGACCCATAATCTTTTAAAAACCCAACCAACTAGTATTTGCCAATCCATGTGATTTACTTATTTACCATGTTTACTAAGAATATAAAGAATAACATTATTATGATAATACTTCAATATTAGAGTCTAGTTTGCATCTAATCCTGTAGGATTGTAGAACTAATAAGTAATGTTGGCAACAATAGATATTTTGCATAACATTTAGATTTATTGATGTTTTAATGTCACATTGTAAAACCTTACATTGTTCGATGAATATGTTGCACAATGCATTCATCTCTAGTGGTCAACTGTTTTGACTCTGACAAGATAGTTATTAAGATCTGTTTCCTTTTATTATCATGGAAGAATCAAATGAATGAAAGTATTATGAGGCCCTGAGACTACGAAACCTTTTGAGTAAGATTTCGCGCGCAAGCTCAATTTTTATATGGAGATTTATGAACAAAACCTCGAAAATGAGTTTGTACCAAAAACAATTCGTAATCTTGGGGCCAGATTTGGAAAATATGTTTGATATCAAAATTATGGTTAAATACTTAAATGTTCTATGAATCTAATGAACACTGTCTTCAATTCTTTATAAATTAGCAGAAAACATATGATCTCCAATTCTTCCAAATCATCCTCGCACTCAATACGTTCCATGTCGTACCCCTGGCACACATTTAGCGAGACACTTGTGCAACCAGTTCAAGGCTATAAATAGAACAATATCTATATTTCATTGGATATATTTTTACGGCAAATTCATCAGGGAAAATGATTTCATTGGTTGACTGCTTGCGCAAGTTTCTTGCTAGATGTGTGCCAGTGGTACAACATGGAATGAGTCCTGAGTGCAATAAGTACCGCTGGAGTGTGAGGATGCTTCCAAATATGCACACGCCAAAAAAAAAAAATCATTTCAAATCATAGTTTAGTTGATGGCTCCATACGAGGGAATCCTGCCATTAGTTGATGAATCTACATTAGGGCGTCTTGCCATTTGAAACAGCCATACAGTGTCATTGGACGACCATTAAGTTGACCATTAGATCGTGTAACATGCATGTGACTGATGTTTTCAGGTGTCCACTCGCGGAAGTACGGCGAGGGTTCCTCGGTAGGCCTGCAGTCTAGGGTTCTAGATACAGGTGCAGATATACATGTGTCTGTCTGTCTGTGGCACCAATGTGCTTTTATACACCTTGCACTGGTAGAACCAACATTTCCATCCCTGCACTCTTTAAGTAGTCGTCATGCCAAAGAATTAATTTGGCGCATTTACGTAGCAAAACGTTATAAATCAGGCATGGCAACGGATGATTGTGATTATAGCAGAAAACAAACCTGGGGTCCGGGGTCTGGGGTCTGCAGGCACCCAAGCCACATCCAGGGCAAATAAATTGACCTCTGGACATATCAATCCTCAGATTTTCGCGGATTTTCCATGGAAAATTGCCATGCCTGATAAATCTGCATACTAGTATATA
>JAUTBV010141270.1:0-11315 GCA_032361325.1 Lepetodrilus fucensis
TATTAGTATAGGAATGTATAGACCTCTTAGACTTTCGAGATTAACATTTTGATCGAAAGTTCATTGGAGGAATATATTATTCAGTGGGAATTATGGGTATGAAGTTTGGACGCCATGTTGCTCACGTTTTGAGAAATAAACTCTCTGTCTTGGATATTTTGCACATTTTGCAATAATTAGATGACTTAATGGAAAGAAAATAGTCTGTAAAAGGTAGATACCAGCCTCGTTATATATTTACTTTTACAGTATTATATACTAAATGACGCAATTGTTGTTGACAACATCACCAATGTCGCCGAATCGCTTTCCTTAGAAAACTAGGAAATAGAATTTCCTTGGAAAAATATGCTCTCAAAGACGTCGACTTTATACAGCTGTTACTAGTATAAAGGGGAAGGATAAATGCTCGATGATATAGATAATGTATACTAAGCTGAGTTAAGTTGTTTGTTTTGTTAACAAACTGTCAAAATGTATTTCCGATTTTCAATTTGTTCAATAAATCAATGAAATTTATTCTAGAACCTATTAAAAGGAAGTGAACACTATTTACAATGCACACCTTGGATGACCAGGGTAGATGCTAGTTAGCCTGCCGACAAGAGGTTCTGCTCATGTGTGGCATTCACAGCAAGCAATGTTGAACTTGAAGTATCAAAATGTTGCATCCAAATTTTTGACAGCTTCACAATCACAATCTAGAAGTCTAGCTGCCTTTACATTTTAGATGATCCGTGAGGAGGTGTATTAAAAAGTAGACTGAGCAATGAACTTTGGCAAGCTAATTATTGTACAGTTGCATATCAAGTGTTGATCTAGAAAGTGACTTTAAACCCCAAACCAAGTGTGTTGATCAATGTGCCTTTCAGACCACAGGTGTCGTGATGTGTGAAATATTGGTAATAATCGCTAAACCGGTACACGTCCCGGAGCCCTGCACAAAAGTTACCTTTCATGATAGGATGCTGTCTGTACTGGTATTGGGCTCATTCAGTTATTAGCTTGTTCGGACCTTTGCCGATTCAGACCTTGGCTGATTCAGACTTGAGATCGTCCAAGTGTCCATTATATATACGCAGTGTTAAATGCTCACGAAGTATGGACAGTCGAAACCTTTGAATTAATCGCCCAGTAATATTGATTTCCACCAGAGATAAAAATCACTAGGAAATCACTGCAAACAGATATCCGATACAAACCAGCCTTGGAATACAGTATACACCATGAACATGTCCAAAATAGGTCTAAATCAGCCTGGAATTAGCCACGGTCCAAATCGGCATGGATTCTCTGTACCATGACAATTCAGTTATCATCCTTGGTTAATCAGTACCAGCCGGTGGTTGCAGGTTTGCAGCAATTTCACACTACACATGTTACAGGTCTCCTCCTGCACTAAAAACTGAGAAGTCGTGATATAAGTGGAAGAATCTTGAAAGCGGCTGAAAACCCTGATTTAATAAATAAATACAACTTAGAGGCTCAGCTTCTATTTTACTAGTGGACCACTAGTGATCTATATATTTTTTTAGTTGCTGGCAAGGGCAACCAATAATTGCATGAGTTTCCTTTCAGATTAAATAATTATTACCATGTGGGCTAACCCATGGCAATCTTCCTGGCCGCCAATACAACAGTCAAATTTCCAGAATTTACCTCATGACCAAGGTGAGCTATCGTGTGATTAATCACAAGCTTTCTGGATTACTAACATCATTATGATTTTCATACCAATATTGTCTTTGCATATGGATGAAATATTCCTGCTGCAATGTAAAGCATTAATGTATTTTTTCTTTCATTCATTTATTAATATTATACCCAGGGCTCTAGACTAACATTCTCAGTTACTTGCCTGCAGAGCAAGTAGCAAAGGCACCAATGGTGCAAAATGTTAAATAGTAGGTTGCCCGCAGTGCAATTTAACTTGCCCATGTACGTCGGGCATATGTTAATCTAGGGGCCTGTATACCTAAAAAAAATAAGAGTACATTTGCATAATAAAATAATATGTTATTGTTAGTCTAGAGCCCTGTATAACTAAATAATACTAGAGTACATATGCATGAAAAAATAGTAAAATACAGTATATTTTCAACAGTATACAGTAGACCTCGCATATAATGTACTATAATTTGCCATGCAATGCATTGACATCCCTATTTCGTAGATTATCTCGGTAAATACTTCATGGAATGAAAAACAAAACAAAAATGTTGTTCTTGTTTTATTTGCCTTAACCAAAATTACAAAAATAAAAATATTGCACTAGTACCGGAAATAAAAAATCTGTTTATATAACAATTGCCAAATATTTTGAGTAAGTATTATTTTGTGCAGATGGGTGACTTCCGAAAGAAGGAACGGGCATAAAATGTTCACTTTGCACGTGCTGATGCTCTTCTTCACATACACGCACATGCAAACTCAGCCTATTTGCCTGTTGATTCTTTCGAACGCCACCTCTGCATAAAATAATACTTACTCAAAATATTTGGTGAACGTTATATAAACAGATGTTTTATTACTGGTGCAAACATATAAAATAAGAAAATTATTTTGTTTTGTTTTTCATTCCATAAAGTATTTACCGAGATAATCTACGAAATAGGGGTGTCAATGCATTTCATGCCAAACTATAATTGGGACCTGTTATTTTTGTCCTTTATATGCGAAGTCCGTTCTACGCTTATACCACAATTAGCGTTAGACAGGACCGGGACTTCCAGATTCAGTATGTTGCAGGCGAGTGTCCGGTATATGCGAGGCCGTTATATGCGAGGTCTACTGTATATACTAATTTAGCTTGTTGCATGATTTATTAGCATGTTCAGTTGTACTATAACTGACATTGAAATATCTGCCATATGCTACTCCCTGCTGGAATAATCAGTCGCTGAGATGAGGGCATTTACAGTTGCCTGCAGCAAGATGAAGGTCAATAAAAACATTAAAAATGTAGAACTGCATTTCATGACTTTGGAAAAATTGAAAGCTTTCAGAAATGATGGCAGAATACAATTGTTCTGATTAGCGCAATCTAATTAATATAATTTCTGGTTTTACATTAATTTTGGAAATGGAGCGATTATATGAGAATCAGTTTCAGATTTGATTTTATATTAGAAAATTGATGTTGTAGCAATTTGATAATTTGTAGTATTAAGAAAAATCATCTAAACTTATGATGTGATATAATTACAGTTGACTGGGCTGCTTTAGCAAAGCAGTGGATAACACAGCGAGAAGAACCTGTCGGTCATGCCCCACTACATGCTGCCCCACCTCCCCCACCCCCAGGACCACCCCCACCACCACCACCGCACCCCTCAGGATTCCCACCCCCGGGTTTCATGCCAGGTGGCCCCACTGCCCTGCCCCCAGCACACGCCTACCCCGATGGTGTCGTCCCAAATGACATGGACATATCTGATGAAGAGAATGGCACCAATAGAGATTCAGGTTTGTTTTTGAATGCAACAATTATTTATTACTTTTAAAAATAACAAAATTAAATAATTATTTTTAGTTTAATTTGTATTATTTTATTTTTTGTTGGTAACAATTATTAGTAGCAAACAAGCTCTTCACAGGATGTGTGTGCAAAAAAAATGCATTATGAATGAAATAATATTTAAAGTGGATTCAATCAATCGATCAATAGATGTTTAAAAAAAAATCATTAATAATTTCTTCGTCAAATTTTAAGATGATATTCTGACACCATCTTTAAAACTGTTCCAGCTGCCAGAGGGCCACCACCGCCACCCCCCAGCAATGGCAACCACGGTCAGCAGAGTGGGTGGGGATGGAACGACGACACCTGGGGCCCTCCCCCCGGGTCTTGGGGGATGTCGGGGGACAAGGTCAATCAGGTGACATAGGCTTAGAACACTATTGCTGGCCGCACAATAGCATGAAAATCGCATGTGTGCGCTGGCCGGCGAATGCGATTTTTAGTTCCACTTAGTAACGCTACGAGCGTCGTCTCCTATTCATTAACATGGAGTTATGATTCTCGTAGCGTAACAATAGTTGTTCTATGGAATGTTCTATCATACTTTCCCCACTAAATAGTAATTATTTCTGCTAGTGTGCTTTCCAACGAGTAGTGAGTTAACGCTGTTCATGAATTGTGTTTCAGCCCACTGAAGGCTTTGAATATGGCCATGGGGCGACCTTCGACTACAACCATGGCAGTGACCAATTCAACTACTTCAACCAGGTGACATACACTTCGAATGTTTGAAAATATTTAAATGTCATCACATAAGTGAAATAATCTTTAAAGTGACTCTAAACTCCAAATTAAAAAAGTGATGTGAATATAAAAATAATAATTGATAACTAAATAAAAATATTAACATTAATGTAGAGCCTTGAACACTGTTGTATTTCTTTCAAAATTGAATTCATTGTCTGCAAATAGAAATCAGGATCTATTAGTTTCCTTGACTGCTAATAAATTGCTTGCTTATTTCTATTGTGATGGAAATCAGCGATTTTTTTTCAATATTGACTACATTGTTGTGTACAGCCACCAGCTGAGAACTTCGACTACTGGGCGGCTCCTTCTAGTATGCCTCGCCACTCGCGGGGGGACCGAGACCGAAATCACTCGCCAAAAGATGACGCTGGTGATGAATCGGGAATTGGTATGTGAATTTTAACGTCGGTGTCATTACATCCAAGTTGAAATGTTGTCCACACATTTTTGATAATTATATTATGTGGTAACAAAATGGTATGATTTGTTGACTTTAGAGCTAAAACCAATAGGTTCAAATCTCGTCCCAGGAGCCTGGTATCATTGTTACCTTCCTGATGCGATCATGATAGGATGCGCTGTCTGTACCGTGTTGATACAATTATCATCCTTTGGTCTGTCAGTACCAGCCAGTGCTCGCAGGTTTACTGTGACATTCAATGCTACAGGTGTTGTGGGTTTCCTTCTGCCCTAAACTGACAAGCCGTGATGCAAGTGAAATAATCTTGAAAGCGACTCTAAACCCCAACTTAAAAAAACCCAATAAAAATGTAAATCATTCAAATTTCAACCCTCTTGTATAAACCCCTGACTTGATTAATAATGAATTGATTGATGGCAGATGCAATGAAGAGGAAGTCGCTGCCTATCTGGATCCGGGAAGGCTTGGAGAAGATGGAGAGAGAGAAGCAGAAGAAGATGGAGAGAGAGAAGAGGGACCAGGAGATGATTGAGGCGGAGAAGCAGCGCCATGTCGCAGAGCAAGAAGCCCGCAACGAGGTCATGAGGGAACGCGGCGACGGAGATCAGCCGTCCTTGCCCAGGAAGAGCAGATTTGTAAGTTGCCGTTATTTGTGTCGTGAAATATTTACATTGCATATGTGTCTCTGTTGTAGTCGCATATGGGTGGAATATTCCTGCTGTGACATAATGCACTAACCCGATGAAATCTATGTTGGGAGATGCCGTTATCTTTTGTGTCAAATTCTCATGTTGCCTTCATTGCAAATGGGTGAAAGATTCCCGCAGTGACGTTAAACTCTATATTCACTCACTCACTCCTGTTGTTTATTATGCCATGATTGGTTACAACAATGTAAGGTATCAATATATAAAAAAAACATACGGTATTGCATTCATTTGAAAATCCTTTTCGTTTCTTACTGTTTGAATGAAAGATTCTTAATGCAACGTAAAATAATAATTCGCTAACTCCTACTGTTTAAAACTTTTAAAGTCATAAATTCCTCGTGCACCTTGGAAATTAATATATTTTTGGGGGGTATATTCAAATCCTAACAGGTTTCTGCTATCTCTTATTTCATAGGATTCTGATGATGAAGATGAAAAGAAACCAAGTCAGGAGTCTGTGCCATCACCGAAGAAAGCCTCACCCCCAAGACGCAGTCCCACCCCAGAGATAAGAACGGAGGAGGAAAAGAAGATTGACTTGGTTTGTGAAAGTCAGGATTTATGTCTGTGCCAGCCAATGCCTGCATTTTTACTGTAGCACTGTTTTGGAAGTTGCAGTTTTTCCTTAAGGTCTTAAAAAACAACAACTGATGAAATAATCGTGAAAGGACAAAACACGCAAAATCTATACCCAATGAGTTTGCAAAGCTCTTTTGCAAGATCGTTGTGTCCAGATGAAAGATTTGCACTGTGACTTAAAACAAATTAAAATAGCTCATTCACTTTTGCAAGTACGTACAATAGAGGTTTCCTTAGTTCATGAAAGCTGATGGAATAATCTTAAAAGTTTCTCTATTGAATATGATAAAACAAAAAGAATATGTGCAACAACTAAGGTTAGATCTAAGGGGGATTTTGGAATGTTTGGGAAGGATTAATTTTTTGGTGGTGAGTGGGGGTCTTGGGCCTGCTCAGGGATGGAAATTAACACTAGCCCGCTATGGGCTAGTAGAAATTCATGTGTTATTTTTGTAAGCATTTGTTGTTTGTATCACTATTCGGGCTAGTAAGTTTTGAATAAGTTTCCATCCCTGCAGCGGCTGATGATGAAACCAAACACTAGCAACTTACACTAAGCTGTTGCTTTGCAGATAATGAAAGTAAAGAAGTGGATGACGGAGATTTTGCTGGAAGTGACAATTCAAGAAACAGAGGCTGTGGCTAAGGAAGTCTATTACAAAGCTAGGAACAATGCAGCTAGAGGTATCTCATCTTCAGCTCAAACCCTTGTACTTTCTGTAACCAGCTCCAATTTCAGGGTCAAGTCAGTGTGCTACTGGACTTGTGAACTCTTTGGTCGGAGAAGACTATTTCGTGAATATCACAAAAACTTGAGTTTGCAAACATTACCTGTTGCCAATAAAAGAATATGTATCCCGATTTTGTTAAGACATCATTTAATTCGCAAGACAAATGCCATACTTGATTCTTAAATAGATTTCCAAATTTGTTTATGAAATCTATAATTTGAAGTCTTCAGAACTGTTTGAATTACATATGTGAAATTCAATTGGTAATTAATTGTATGCTATGACACATTGACTGAGAAATGTGAGATCATAGTAACGTTTCCTTGAACTGGTCAAAAGTCCGTCAAATTCTGGTGTTGCTATGCAATTTACCAAGGGACCTATATATGATGGTACAGGTACTTCTATTGATGAGCTGAAATATGAAATATAAGTTGGCAAACAATATTAATTTCTGTGGAGGATGGTAAGATTCGTAATGTCCCTCCCAATGTTTTTTGTCTTTGAGCCTGTTTACTGCCTAGCTTCCATTTCAGTCCATGTCTGACGTGTGTGAAGGTCATGAAGTGCAGACAACTCTTGTCTGCTGAGCATCCAGTGTTTCTTACTTCACTAATCATTGTTGTATAATTTATCAAAGCTCCGGCAAAGCAGCTTGCCAAGTCCTCTGCTTTGGCCTCAATCTCCGCTCTCGGTAAGTGTTTTATTTCTTGGTTTTTGTCTAGAACTTGTGGATTGCCATGCACTAGGGGCCTGCTCCTTTCTAGCTGTAATGTCTGTACTTTCTGTCCAACGCATGCACAGTTACACTGTGCGGTGTTGATCCTTGGTAACTGCGCATATGTCGGACGGAAAGTACAGACATTACAGCTAGAAAGGAGCAGGCCCTAGCACTAGCCAATCTCATTGGAGAGGTGTATGTTTGTCTCTTGTGGAAGTGTTGCTCTGTAGTATTTGTGTGTAATATTTCTACTACAATCTCTTGGGAGATGATGGTGATTGAAACAAATTTCAAAGCAACTCGACAATGGCGTGGCACTGTTGAATTTTCTTACATGGCAGTCCATTGCATTACTAATCCGATCTTGTGTGTGTTACTAGAATATTCGGATAATTATGCATGCTACGGAAGATTGGAATTCAGCTTGCTGTCAAAATCAAATACGTTTTTGAAGGCTGATAGCATGCATCCTTCAGTTATTGATTTTTTTGCATCAAATTTGGGAAGTTAAATTGTAATGTCTTTGCAAGTGTAAAATGTGTTATTTCAACTGTTGATAAGTTGGCAGTATCATTGTTGTCTAAGAAAGCAATGCTAAATGTTTGTAAGATGTATTGTGTGTGTCCGTCCATCAAAATACAAGCCAGCTTTAGAATTCCAATTAAATATCTTGTTGGAAACGGTTGGTCCGTGGCACCATTTTTTAAAGCTTGTATACCTACAAGACCACAAAACCATCTATGGGTTGAATTTAAATGCCTATCGAGACACATACAGGTCTTGGTGAATACCAGAGCTTTATGAAAGGGTACCTTGAGCTGCGTTTCACAATAGGGTGATATTGTAGTTGTGGCATGAATTGGGATGTACTACCATGCTTTTACTATAGCAGGAAATTACGTAATCCTCGATTTACACACAGGCTATGGACCTGCTCCTTTCTAGCTGTAATGTCTGTACTTTCTGCCCGACGCATGGGCAGTTACACTGTGCAGTGTTGATCCTTGGAAACTGCACATGCATTAGATATAAAGTACAGACATTACAGCTAGAAAGGAGCGGGCCCTATGGATACTACCCTGTTGTGAAATACAGGAATAGGCTCTTCTGTACTAAGGTAACCATATCCATCGTATTAACTATTTTCCTACAAAATTGTTACTATGGTAGATGAGATTGCGTTAGTTACGCCGTTTAGTACACAATGGCCCTGGTAGGTAAAGAATCGTGCAGGATTTGCTAGTTTTATGCTTGTGGTAGCTGTGGAACTCTGGTCACGCGGTGAGACGTTGTTTCAGGACTAGGCTATGGGTCTGGCAGCGACGACGAGGAATCTGAGGACACGGAGAACTCTGACGACGATCTGGAAGCCAGCATACGAAGGAAGAAGGAGCTGTTTGCCAAGCAGCACAACAACATCTTCACCGACGATGAAGACGAAGCTGACGACAACCGAACAAATCGAGAGTCCAGTAGAGGTACGATTACGAGAGGTTTCAGAATTTGTTTGGGTCGATCAATCAGTGAATTCTGAGCCACCTCTGACCACTTATGGTGTTATAGTGTACATGATTTCCACAGTAACTCATTATGCCAAATATGTATATTTTTATGAAATTTATAATATCCAATTGTTAATCAGTTCAGGCAAGTATGCTTCTTCAGATTCTGGTACACAAAGGTTCTGCCAACAATTTTCTTCTTTTAATTCTCTATAATTTATATTTTTCTAAATGTAATCATGTTATAAATATTATTTTGATTAATTTGTTTTGCTTTTATTTTTTTTCAAGATAAAGACCATGACGATTCACTCGCGTTTCTGAAAAATCCATTATCTGAGAAACATAGATACCCATTCCATAACAGAAATGAGGGAATTCCAGGGTTAGATGTGGTAGCTGATGAGGGTGGGGATGACCATGAACATTCTAAACGTACAAAAAAAAGTAAATCTAAGTCGGCAAATTCGAAAGACTCTTCAAAAAGTAGAAGGGATAAGAAACGAAAACAGCCAAGTGTTAGTGGCAGTTCTAGTGAGGATTCTTCTAGTTCTACTGTAAGCGGTTCAGAAAGCTCGAGCGGTTCAGAATCTAGTTCAGAAGAAACCTCCCACTCGTCTGATGAGAAAAAGAAAAAATCAAAATCACAATCGCGTAAAAATTCCGCCAAGTCCCAGAAATCGAAATCTAGGGATTCAATGGACGCTAAGACTGAGAAAGTTAAGTCTCGCGAGAAATCGAAAAGTAAGCACAAAAGTAGCAGTAGTGGTCAGTCTCGGTTGGAGGACGATGTGGATGTCAGGAGTCGCAAGGGGAAGCGACGAAGTACGAGTAGGGATAGGATACGGGGAAGGGAGCTAAGGGGGTACAGCGAGGATAGGGAGTCTGGTTATAGGGACAGGAGTACTAGCAGAGACAGGCGACGAGATAGGGACAGTGACAGTGCCGGTAGGAGTAGGGACAAATACGTGAGCCCCAGTAGGGACGACAGGCGGGACAGAGACAGACGCAGTGTCAGTAGGGAGAGATACAGAAGCAGGAGCCGCGACCGTCAAGGCAGTCGGTCGAGGGACAGGCATCGGAGCCGGTCACGGGACCGCGTCAGGCATGCCGACCGAAACAAGGACCGCGACAGGAAGGAGAGACGGCGACACCGATCTCGGGATAAGTATGACGACTACAAATCTGAGAAGTCACATCGGAGCAGCGACGGGAGTCGGTCCAAGACCAAGAAGAGGAAGCGTTCACGGTCGTACTCGTCCGAGAGCGAGCGCGACTATCGGCGGAGAGAGAGTCGAGACAGCCGGCATTCTCGCAGGCATGATGATGATGATGATGATGATTATGAGCGCGGTGGTGTCGGTGGTGGTGGTGGTAAGAGATCCAGTGGCAAACACAAGAATATATCCTATTCAAGGTGGGGTTTGATTCCGATGTTCACGCTTTCATTATTTTGTTTTGTTCTTTAACTGACTGGTTTTATTCGTAATTCGTAAATAGTAACTCTTTTAAAACTTGCATGCCAATTAAATCGACAAATGTGAGTTTATATTTGGCTTAATCGTGAAATTGTCTCTAAGCCAAATACCTCCACAAATACTTTGATTTTGCTGTTAAATGGCCATGTGTCTGACAGTTTGTTAAAAATGGTGAAAGTGGCTTTATATTGCCACTGTCCAGTTGAGTACAACTTCTTAGAACTTGTATACATTTTCTTTTGTGTTGTACAGTTGAGAATCATGCATTTCTTGGTCACATTTTTGCTATATACGACTGTTTTGTCCATAATATTCAATTCACTGTGAAAAAAATGTTACAATGTTTCATGTTATTGAAAGTTACAAGTTCCTATGTTCAACACTAATTGTTAGCCTTTCCTAAATTGGCTTCACCATTACTAAAGCATAGGGACAGTAAGTCGACACAAGATAGCCAAAGATTCATTCAAACCGGTGACCTAAACTGGTCCAACTTTATGACGTATAAAAACGTCATGATGCCAACAGCATTTACGGCAACCGTCGCAAGCCTCACTAGCAACTGCTAAAATGTCAAAATATCGTGATTTATGGCGATTGGAATATTTCTATCAAAGTATTTAGTTCCATTTTCAAACCATACCACATTAATTTTCATTGAACATAACCTTGATTAGCAAGTATCTAATGATATATCTCCCGATTAAATATTGCCGGAAATTACCCATTCAAGACTTACTGGCCCTATTATGTTGTTAAGCGGGGGCGGGATGTAGCGCAGTGGTAGAGTGTTGGACTTCGGAGCCAAAGGTTCAAATCCCGCCCAGGGTGCCCGGCATCAATGTTCGCGAAAGTTACCTTTCTGATGCGATATTGATAGGATGCACTGACTGTAGAGTGGCA
>JAUTBV010141281.1:0-11314 GCA_032361325.1 Lepetodrilus fucensis
AAATTCGTGTGTGTAGGTGTCCAAGGTGTAACAGTTAATACTATTTGTGATACTGCAATTAATATTAGCTGTAGCCTTCATCATCGCAACCAAATTAAATTCATACTTTTATTTCCCCGATGTTGCTTTTCAAGTAAAAGATATAAATAGCCTTGTAATTATACATCCTCTGAAATCATTGGGCATTTCCTATAGCTAACATCCATCAATGACGGAAGCTAGGTAGTTAATGGCCATGCATTTAAGAGGATGGTAATTTGATTGTCAGTATCTGTAATTTATACGTAACACACGAGAGAAAATAGTAGCATGATATTGTAATAAATAATTTAATGACATTGGTTTATGCTTGTAAAGCACGTGGTGCTTACACTGGGGGCAATCAAACACGTCAAACCGGTGTTACAATATATATGAGCATGTAATGAAATATGGCACATTAATACATTACATTACAGTATATTTATAGCATTCAAATGTTTAATGTGAAAGTAATATATCAAAAACCATATACATGTACATGTTATTGAGCGTACTAGTATTTTAAAAATCATTGTAATAATTTATATTTCCAGTGCTTGATTTTATTCGCTAAAATATACGTCAGATGTCTTCCCAAGTGTTCTAAATACGCAGATTTTCGCGCGCAAACCCATGAACACACGCAACGCACACGCACGCACACACACACACACACACACACACACACACACACACACACACACACACAGAGGCCCTACATGTCTTATGTATAGCATATCAGCTGAATTCATCTTGTTCCATAAAAATATTGTTTGTATTACATAAACATAATTTCCATTGTATATTATTACTTTTGTAAACGCGTTGGTATACTGTTTATACAATGTAGGAAATATTCTAAAATGTACGCGTGTATGTATGTTGGATTACGTTAAACTGGTGGAATGTCGAAATGAGGAACTCAGTATAAAGCATATCGTACATACAACACGTTCCCTGTTCGAGACATACATTATCTATTTAACTGTACGGACAATTAACTTCATTAAGCGACTTCAAAGTAGGTAATCATAATAAAGATAGATTGTCCGAACCGCCGCCCCGTCTTCTGTAGCCTTCAAATTAAGTGGCGATATCGGACCACCACTGATAACGTACTCGAACGTATATTGCACATGATATACAGGGGGACTTTTCTTATGGTACTATTTGATACAGAATTTTGTTTCAACCACATTTTAGGGTAACGCTATTATTATTATTATTATTAGTGTTATATTATTATTATTATTTTAGTAGTATTAGTATTAGTAACAGTAGTAGTAATAATGGTGACGGTATAAATAGTAGGAGCAGTAGTAGTAGTAGTAGTAGTAGCAGCAGTACTACTACTACTACTAGTAGTAGTAGTAGACTACTACTACTACTACTACTACTACTAGTAGTAGTAGTAGTAGTAGTAGTAATATTAGTAAAATAATAGTAGTAGTAATAATAGCAGCAACATACTAATAATGGTAGTAGTAGTGATTATTATTATTGTTACTATAACTACTACTACTACTACTACTACTACTACTACTTCTGCTACTATTTATACCGTCACCATTATTATCATTTGTGTATTTGACTTATTGAATGATTATTTAAAGCTGCAATAACTCAGAGACATATATTTTGGGGTGATTTATAATGTACTGTATTATACATACTTTAAGGAGCAACGTTTCAAGAACAACAAAAAAGAAAACGAATGTCTTTCAACGAATTTCACAAGGATTACGACTAGTAAGTGTAGTACGTTATAATGGTTTTAGTTCTGGTATGTTACCTGCTAGGAATGCACGAGGATTGTAAACTGGAGTTTAATGACGATGGAAGATAACAAGGTTGATGATATCGAGGTAGAACGGATTAATTCCTGTTTGATGTGCATCGCTGCCACCTTTCATTTAAAGTTATCTCAACAGAAGTGGCCATATCAAACTCCCTATCCGACGCGCTGTGGTGAGAGAGAGAGAGAGAGAGAGAGAGAGAGAGAGAGAGAGAGAGAGAGAGAGAGGGTAAATAGAACGTACGACGCACGCACACACACACACGCACACACACACGCACACACACACACGCACACACACACACGCACACACACACACACACACACACACACACCACATATACGCTACATGTTAACTATTATTCTATCTTAATTCTCAATCTTAATTCTCAAGTACTCTTCAAGGGCGTATGCTGTGCTGAAGGCTTATGGCGATTTAAACTGATTTGGGAAAAAAGGAAGACATTTTGCTTCACTCTCTCACACAACGAGCAATAGGTACAAACCCGTCAAGTAGGAAACGATAGTTTTTCAACATTATCAAAGTTTAGTCACGAGTGAAAAGCACCGAGTACATCAAATTAGCGGGGGCATAAAAACACTATAAATATGTCGGGGTCAATTATTTTTATGTGGAATTTTGACATTAGTAGGGTGGGTGAAAGGCATATGCACACAGGCGAGAGATCGTAACATGGAATATTCCCAGAGAGATTGACAAGAACATTTATATATCCGAAACGGTTGACATATTTTATGTTTTATTTTTATATTTAGATGTAATTTTAATTTATTATTTTATTATATTTTAAGATGAACCAACATATTTTACATAAGATGGGAAATCATTACGAGAAATGTCTCAGGTTTGCAGACTACATACAGAAAACCTGAGGGTTATTTATTAGCGAATCGGCGCTCGTTCATTATAAACGCGTCAATTTTCTTATGATTGTGGACAATTTACAACGCAATCCTACGCACTTTCTCGTTACCCCTAAATGAAAAAGAAACTGCGTATTACCGGTGGGGCTTTGGTCGCTAAACAGGCACGAACCTATCGACCTCACTAGTAAATGTGTTCCATTGACAGAAAACCCTTCTCGCCAAGGTGGTCTTTGCCAACAGTAAATGATAATGTTTATTCACTTCACTCACGCAAACGAACCACAGAATGAAAATGGTTTTACACTTTTGAAAAGTTGGTGTCATTTGTTAAAATCTAATTTTGCGTAACTTGCGGTTTGTAGGTTAGATGTGTAAACTGCACGAGGCAGGATACAACAGACTTTAAAATAAATGCAGGGGTGTATATTATATAAATACATAATCTAATCAAGAGTAATAATAGCATTGCGATATTGTTACAATGTTACAATATATATTATGTATCGAAGACGAATCATGTTCAATGCATGTTGATTAAAAACAAACATTCTATGACTAATATTAGCATAGGTTTGCTTGCTTCCAGTATTTCAAACACTTATAATACAGTCATATTTGATTACTGGATAGTTTAAAAGGCAATTAGCAGTACAATATTACCGAATAATAGTCCTATAGAATTAAATGTAATTATAAATAACATAGACGTTTTTCATTATACATTGGGAGGTTGATATAATATCAAATTTATATTATATTACTATTAATCTAGAACAAATGAAATAGAAGATTTGTACTATTTAAATACTACATACATGTATAATCATAACTATAATAATACATTTGTTTGAGAGAACATCGAAGTTAGATTATACTATAGTAGGATTCTTTTAATAAATAGATCCCCTGTTTTTTTCAATTTATACATTATACAGGTGATTGAGCCGAGTTTGCTTTAAGTTTTCGTGAAAACGGACCAAAACCCCAGTAGATTCTGGTTATGTGCCATCTCCAGCATGGGAAATGACACATCTCTGTCTGTCTGTCTGTCCCTCTCCCTCCCCCCCCCCCCTCTCTCTCTCTCGTTCTCATATAAGCTACATCTTTAATGTTTCTAGGTACTGTATACATATATTTCTCTAGCATCCTTTCCAGTTTCTCTCACTTTCTGTCTCTGTCTCTGTATCACTCGATCTCTCTCTATCTCTCTCACACACACACACGCACACACGCACGCACGCACACACACACACACACGCGCACACACACACACACACACGCGCACACACACACACACAGGCAGACAGACATACAGACAGACCGGTAGTCACGTCTACCATTACTTAAAATCCTCGAACACTTACAAGATTCAATGACGAGGAACACAACACAAATACATAAAGCTATGGAGTACCCGTTAATCATTACTGTCAGGTATACTTTAAACACGTCCAAAGAAGCGCCCATATCTGCAAATTTATAGAAAGCGTTTAATAGGACGGAAATATTCGACTACTTATAACATTCTAATTATAAATTATCTGCCAGATTTGTTCCTTATTACATTATTAACCTATAGGTGTCTCTGTAAGCAATAAAAACCGAATACATTAGATTTCCGGAGTACTTCCGGAAACCTACACCAAACCAGATGGTTTCTTTTGACGTGTTTCCTATAGCACTCGAGAGCTTTTTGTGTGCAGTATATGCACAATTCCTCTCACGAGGGCGACAGTTGTGGATAACTAGAATTAAATATAAATACTTGTTAATTTTAAATGTCCGGTAAACTTAAAAAATATATATTCCGGTATTTATTTTAAAGAATCCGTGCGAAATTGATCCAATTTACTTTAGATATCAGATTCCATGCTGTGATTTGTCGGCCATGGCGTATTTCGTGTTAGAGTTATACCGTTAATGCTATCTTATATACAACTGGTATTGATGCGGTAACCAATTAACATAGCATACACACTCCATTTCCGTATGAGAGCTCCTAATCTTAGAGCATTCCGTGTTTTTAAACCCACCAGTAGATAAGATTTCAACGTATTAAACTGATTGACAGATTAATTAATATCGTTTTTCTTCAATACTTTCAGCTGATTCTTAACATATATAATTCACGGAAGGATTAAATAAATGACATAGTTGGCAATCGGTATGATAAATGTAAAATGATATATAGTTGCAAGACTCGCATATTTTTTCTTAGCTCTCACAACGAGAACGTTGTAGGCCTAATAAACACGGAACTGATGCTGATGATATGCTGTTACTGTCTGGGTACCTCGAGGGCTACACGTATGATATTCTTTGAAACAGACATGACTTATCTTCAGTTTGTCTGAAATTGAATTAATTTATACGTTTGCACTTCAGGATGTCTTCTTTATTTTAAACTTCTTTGAGCGTTACCAGAATACCACATACATACAACGACAGTTTCCTTATACTATAGATTAGGTTAGATTGATTTTTTTTTCCAACAGGGAAACATAATTTATGCTTTCAAAATCTATACTAGAATTCAGCTAGATATAATTTAAAAAATAACAAGAGGGATATACATTTAAATAAAATATGGTTTCACAGGTAAAATGTATACTTCCTGGGTCTTTTAACAGATGATTCCGGATGTATTCCGATCGGATTTATTTTTTCATTTCGGAAACGACCATTGTTTTCCGTGTAAATTCTAAATGGACAAACATTATACATTACCTCTATGGCAAATTCCTCCAGGGTGTTTACTGACGAAGCCTAGGAAGTTGAGTTTGTCTGGAATACAGTAAAGTCCCCGATCACACTTTCCAAGGTAACCATAGTCACCTCCGCATTTCTCTCTTTCCAATTTGGCACAGGTAGGACAACAGTTGCACACCCCGGTTGTGACGCCACCTCGGCATTTCAGTTTGGACGCCTTGCGAGTAATACAGTGGATTTTACTGCACGGAGGACACACAAGACTTTCTGAGACGCTCGTCAGAAGACTGACCACAGTCGCTAAAGTGTAGGCTACCCGTAGAGTACTCCGAGAAACAGCAAGATGTCTCATACTGCCAACGAATTCAGAGATATCCACACACACTCGAAATTAAAATTTCTTTAACAAATATTTTCACAATTTAGCGGAAAGGTAATCCATATAATATGAAGACTCCATCTAGATTATCTGTTCTTTGAGGAGGTTGGTTTCCTTGTTTTCAGGATGCATGGAACATTTCTTTCAAGAAGTCACGAAAGGTTGTATTTGATGAAATACCAAGTGTAATATTTCCTAAGGTTGAAATCAACAAGGCGTGTCTTGGCAAGTGATTCAAAAATATACATTCAAATTATTTCAGTTTTATGGAGAGAGGTAAACAAAAAAAATCATAATTGAGTCTTCTCACTGTGAACTCCGTATCCGGTTCGCCGCATGACCGAAGCGTATGCTAGAGCAGACAAGAGAAAACAGTGTTTTTCCATCATCGTAAGGTGCCACGATTGTATGCTCGCGTGCCTTAGCATCGTCTGCCGAAAGTGACACGCGTTTGGCTTAACAGACCTCAATCGGCAAGAACAACCTGATCCCCTCCAGACCCATGCACCTTCACCGATTCCAGACTCGCGTTTACTTCCTCGATTATTTCTTTAGCTGTGTTTTTGCCCAATTATTGTCTACCCTTCTCACTCTCCCTCTCCAGACCTGTCAATCATCGCTTAGCCGTCAATCAGCATGCGCGCTTTATCCCGCTCCGTTTTCTCTTCAATTCTCGTCTGCTCGCCGTGCTCGGAGCGAGGGGGTAGGGGGCCCCGTTTGTATCACAGGGGAAAAACAGTCTCCGCTGGCTGTCTGCGCGTTTTACCTGTGTCGTGATCCGGCGTGAGAGAGCGCGCACCTATACATAGTACACGGACGAGAGAGAAAGTAAAGATACTAAAGTTCGTCCATCGGGACATAACAGTGTTAGAAACGGACGTGTAGGTATACCGTGTACTTTGATTTGAGAGAACACGTCACTTATCCACATTTCTAAAGATTGTAAACTGAGATTTTAAGCACACTAAATGACTATTCATGATGATGATGATGATGATGATAATAGTATTATTATTAATAATAATAATAATAATAATATATATATAATAATAATAATGCACCAAATCCATGCATCGTGCTTGGTCATGGCGCTAGAATGTGCATAAATACGAAAGGTAAGTTTGCATAGGCCTATATAATACATCCGTTTTCCTTATCGGTGCTGTTAATGTAGACATCCAACTCTAAATGAAGATTTAGTTTTCAATTATAAAATTAAACACATTTTTAGGTTATTGTATCATTTCTCTATTATCAGCCCCCTTTTATTACTACAATAATTCGTAATAGTACGTTTATTAACAGGTTATGCGGGCGTGCTTGTCCGCATATAACACAGTACACTGTGTACCTGTATACAAGCACCTAGACAGGTGAACACATAGGAAATCAAACTGATTGGTTTTAAATGAATCTTGTAAGCACTCGAGATAGCCAAAAGTCACCCGCTCGCATTCCGCGCAACACTCAAGCCCTCTGGAGAGTGTACACAACGGAGTCGTACGAGAAATAGTTCGTTGGCTGTTTTTTCAAGGTCTTAAATACGCCGCATTCAACTATGTGAACCCACAACGTGTGACTGACGGACATACTCACATGTGGACAGAGTCACGGACGGATCGCCGGACAAACTCACATATATGGACATACTAATAGACCATACTCATAGACGAACAAGACTCACATGCAGACAAACTCACATACGGACAAACTCACATAATTATAATCACAGACGGATAAGACTCACAAACAGAAAGACATACTCAAATGCGGACAAACTTACATGCGGAAAAAAACAATATATACTTATAGACAGATAAGACTCACAAACATAATAACATATACTCACATGCGGACAAACCCACATATATACTCATAGACGGATAAGACTCACAAATAGAAAGACATACTCGCATACGGACAAACATGCATGCATATACTCAGAGACGGATAGGACTCACAAACAGACGAACATACTCACACGCGAACAGATTTGCTTACGATCAAACCCAAAGACAAGACTAGACTACTCACAGACTATAGTCGTGTTCATTTAAATAGACATCGTGTTTTTTTAATCCATAATTCATACGAGTGTCAGAGCCTAGATTGCTTTACATTTTCGTGAAAACAGACCAAAACCCCAGTAGATTCTGGCTAGGTACCATCCCCAGCAAGTACAATGACGCTTAAAAAGTGTTTTTAACATTTTCACTCTTTACATTTCATCTGTGAACTTGGGAGATTTAGATCGGGTCACTATACTCTATATCTGAAATCGGCGTGTAACCTATCGACTTCTCCGTAATAACGAATATGAAATATGTTATATTTCAATGTTAATTATGAGTATACTTTTCTTAAAGGTAAAACCACAGGTAAAATCACAAGTAAAGTTACAATTAAAATGATGCTAAAGTACAATGATGCTAAAGTACAATTAAAAGTATACTTTTATTAAAATTACACTCACAACCTGCATACTTAGATATATATTGACACGGATTTCAGATATAGAGTATAGTGACCCGGTCTAAATCTCTTAAGTTCGCAGAGGCATATGGGTATTATTCTAATGAGTTAGTGACGTAGAAACCAAAACAGCAACAATGAAATGTATAGAGTTACTAGAGTATAAGAGTATACATGTTAAAAACACTTTTAAAGCGCCATTGTACTTGCTGGGGATGGTACCTAGCCAGAATCTACTGGGGTATAGTCATAGACGGACAGACGTTAATGCTAGCAGACGGAAGAATCACAGATGGAACAACTTACATTCAGATAAAGTTTAAGTCAAAGACGAAATACTCCTAGTGCTCAGACATGCAGACACAACAGTATGCACTATTTCTGACGGTCAGGTATATGGCATAACATTATATTATACATGTTACACACTATTTGCCCAATGATTACGAATACATGTGCATGTCCACGCTAAGAAAGGCATACATGTACTCAGATATAATAAGTGGTCATTCTGGACCGAATTGGAGTTGTAACTGCAAAGTGTATTCAATTAGAATAACTATTACGACCTATTTGTATCTCAAGAAATCTCTTCCCGCTCACTTTTAGCGGTAGGATCGTTCACTCGCATCGACAACAATGCATGCACAGTGTCACCTTGATTGATAAAGACTACCTAATTAGCTAAGGTGAAACTCGGAATTTCTGGGTGAAATCGGAGACTGCACTATTTAATCATTTCAGAAAAGCAGCTGTACTTCCAAATGAACTTCCACTTCCTGTTTACATTTGAACCAAATCAATCGTCCTTTTTATCAAAGAAGTAAACGCTTCGATGAAAATAATTGTATTAATTAAAAATCTCGAGATAAAAATTAAAAGAATATTAAATTGAAAACCAGTGTGGACAAATCAAATGTACATACTATCAGGTATAGTAATACGTGTGTAAATGAAATATGTAGACAAACCGTGGTTGTATGCCTTTAATGTAGTCGTTCAAAACGTTCTCATGTGAACTAACTTATATTCGAAACAACAGATTATGATTCCGTAAGAGTGACATTGCGTATGCATTCTAATCTTAACCAGAGGCTTTATACCATAAAGGTTTCGACTCATCGTGAACCAATGCAGCACAGGCTATAGAACACAAATATAGTACATATACTGGGTACATTTAAAAACGATACCTTCATCTTCAAGATTCAGACACGTGAGTCCTCTTTCGTACGCTACGAACGTAATTATAAGGAGGCAACAGGATTGAGTTTTCAAGAGGAAACTGGGTACCATCAATGTAAAACCTCATGAACTGCCATGCATGATCAGACGTTTGAATCATTTGGCAGTCTATTCATGGCGGTAAGAAACAATGGACGCTATATTGAGGTGTACAATCATATTAGCGTTAAGTTGTATGTATTTTAATCAACTGCTGTGGTTACAACAGCTTTGAAAACGTAGAAAAATGGAAGCAATAAAGGTTCCTCAGGATATTTTTGTTGTGTTTATTTTGTCTTTTTTTACTGGATTTTAAATCTCTGACTTTCCGATTTCGTCGTGTCACATATAATGCATGTAATTATTGACATGGTTATCGTTTTCAATATAACTCTATTTTCTTATTGGCGCGATTCATTATTGATAAATTATCCGGTCCCTGCCTCAAGTTCTACGATTGCAAAGTAGACAAAGTAATTGTTTCACACATCACATACATCTCGTTCGAAACCTAGTAAAATATTGTATGTAAATTCATTTTGAAAACACAAAGCATAGAATGCTTTATTTCCGCTATAAAGATTCTTTCCAACGGTCAAAATCGATATTGAATCGAATACAATTTCATTACGCTTGTTTTCGCAATGCGTTGTTGCACATTTCATGTCCAGAAGTGGGTTGATCTTTGCAATTGGAAGTGCATACTTCATGAATCTACACCGTATTGTTACAGTGGAGAGTGCATGCATATGTATAGACTGTCACGTCTCAAAGCTTACAATCAATGCAGTTACAATGACCAGAATAGATGAAAATTGCAATTATTCATCAATGAGTTTGTTTGTGGTAAATAATTAAATTCTATACCAAGCTATGAAATAATGAAGTAAGACGATTTTAAAATTGGGAACCTTTTTATGACTTTCATTAGACTATTAGAGTTAAAAATCAATTGCACTAACTTTTGGCAATTCAAACAAAAATTACATGAAAATAATTATACAAACTATGCTCTCACACCCGTGTAAATTATGGATTGAAAAAACACGAGGTCTATTTAAATGAACACGACTATAGCTGGTTTATGACTATTGGGCAGGATCCATGTGGGAATGAAGTCAGTGAAACCTAAAATGTAAAAAAAAGAATGTTGTAATCCATCACACTTTGCGCGATCTACCGATGATAGCGTCAACGATGGATCCATTGATTGCGCAGCGCTATGAGGGAGATCCACCGATATCGCATGACATATACACAAAGTACATAATTAATGCCCCACACTTCATATGACAGAGCGTCGATGTGTCACATATATACTATAGCTGTAGTAGTTACGTACATGTATTGGAATTCGTTTAATGCGCTTTCATTATGATGTATACCTCGAAACTGTGACATATCTTTTACATTAACGAGCATCACTTCTGGTTAATCACGGTTATATATGACACTGCTTTCTATTGAAGCAGCGGTTCCCACTTCATCACTTTATCAATATAATCATCATCAGACCACACTTACGCGGCAATTAAAGTAACCACGCTGATATTTCTGTTCTCGTGATCATGAAATTCTTGGAGTTCTGCTTCTGACAATACTTCAAGATTTCAAAATGTTGCTTTAACGATAGACTAACGAGTTAATACCAGTCCATTCTCAGTCGTTAGTCCTCTCGCGTTGGCGGTGACTGTGTTCTTACGAGTACGCCATCACAAGTGACACTAAATAAGTATTTGTGTACAGCAAGGATCCGCTCTTGAACCATGCTTATCTCACAGTTACACTAATAAGTAGACAACGCCTTTGAAATGACGATGTTATGT
>JAUTBV010141292.1:0-11313 GCA_032361325.1 Lepetodrilus fucensis
GATAGACTAGCTAGTTATAGTAACAACTTGAGAGTTTTTCTCAATCCTGGTTGAACCGGTCGGAATAGGATAACTTTTGATGCTAAACTAATTTCGAGGTCACTGTGTTACCCTTGAATACCACGAAAATAAACTTAAATTTCCGGTATACAGTATTATTATTTTATTATTTTCTATATTTATGTATTATTATTATTACTTATATGATTGTTTTGTTCCTATCACAGCGTGTCAATTTACAGTAGAATGAAACCTGCAACACCCATAGAGCTGCATGCTACAGCAAACCTGTGAGCACCGGCTGGTACCGACGAACCAAGTATGAGACCAGGCCCCGTGATTACGAAGCTTTTCTGAGTACGACTTCATGCTCAACTCAAAGTTTTGTTTAAAATCTGAGCTTAAGCATGAAATTGTACTCAGAAAGTGTCGTAATCTCAGGGCCAGAAGTTAACATTGCACATACCCGTAGCAGGGAAAGTTCCCAGACAGTGGTGTTGTGTGCATTGCAGTGTTCCGGATCCTCGATGTCCGGGCGGAACACTCCACTGCCCTCCGCTTCTCCATCGTACAGTCGGTCCGTGTGGGGGAACACCTGGGGAAACATGGCACAAAGAAAGTAGTCTGGGGAAAATAAATGTAGTCCTGGAAAAAAAAGTAGTCCTTGATTATGGCAGATGAAAAGTAGTTCATGATTCCATAAGGAAGTAGGAAAGTCATTTGCCTAACAAGTCACAGGCATGTTAGTCCATCATGGGTTTAGGAGGGTCCACCATGCACCCCCAATGCCCAGAACCTCCAATAGTGGTATTTTGTTCAAGGGATGCCCCTCATTGATAATTTACATATTACCAAGAAAAGAGTTTGGTTGCACAAATTGTCAATGCATTTCTGCCATTTTTCAACATGGCCACCAACCAAAATTGGCCTTTTCACATATCAGCTTGTAAGATTCCTAGAAGCTTAATTATGATGTCTAAACCAACATTTTATGGGTCAAACAATCCATTAGGAATAGTTATACATCAAATCATTCAAATAATGCAAGCAGCTATTTTCAAAATGGGCGCTTATAATTATTTATATCACTGCTTGTATAATAAACTGGGAGCTCGTGTAAAATCCTAAACAAAGTCTACCTGCACCAGACCACGGATCGCCGACAGCAGAGCCAGCATGGCGTGGGGGAGTTGCTGCAACGTCATGGAACACAACCGCTTCACATACGACAAGATCCTCTGTTGGGACACCTGGAATAAATCACTGGTGGTCAACAAATCAATCTCATTAAAATCAGATCTCAGCCCAGTTGAGATCTGACGGAATCGGCATTTACCCCACATCAGATTGCCATTTGACCTCGCGTCAACGCACACACGACATTCCAGTCACGTGCTTCCGCCAGGCAGTGTTAGCCAATCAGTGGCCGTTTTACATGTTAAACGGTGCAAACGACCCTGAGCATTTAGTTAGGCGAAGCTGTAATTGGCTGCGGTCAAAGAGTTCAAATTGACGCCGCTTGTATGACGATTTCCCCGAGACTGTAACGTGCGAGTATCATATACAGTATCAGTACATCAGAAGAATGTGATTGAGCTGTTTGATTTGACATTTCTTCATTGATCCCAAGTGTTTGAATAGTATCAGAATTGCAATCTGGAATTAATCGGATTCATTCAACCATTTTTGTCGAATTAAAGGAATTAAATCAACATTGTCCAAGGGAGATAATCACTTACCTGCTTCCTTCTTCTGTGGATCATCAGATCCAGACACTTCAGGATGATGGGAATGTCCCTGTCAGAACTTCCTGTGGATAGAGGTCAGATGTTATCAAAGGTGATATCAAATTGTCAATACTAGATCAAATTTGAGCATAAGCATGAAATCAAACTTAAATGTTATATAATCTCAGGGCCTGGATGGAATGTTGTTCACTGTTGCTATAGTTACAAGTCTCTCACCAGCATGCACTTGCAGCAGTGTGTTGTACATGTGCCTGTAGAAGTTCATGGGGTCAATGTTGAGCGCCGACCCCTGGCCACTCAGGATGGTGAAGGCTGTCTTCACACAGTGCAGTCTCTCACGATACGTCAGCTCCTGAAGAAACAACAACACAATGGCTGTCAACAAAAGTTGTGTGACATTGCTGATGCTGTGCATGATGTGGTTGATGCTTTGCATGATATAGCTGATGGTGTGCATGATATAGCTGATGGTGTGCATCATGTAGTTGATGTGCATGATGTTGTGCATGATACTTACATTAGAGGACAACAGCTGTTGAAACACTCTGAACAAATCGTCAAAGAATTCGACGTTGATCAAGTGTGCAAATCTGAAACCGAGAAAATAGAACTCTAACTGATGTTATTAGATGCATGTTACAATCTGTTCACTAGATAACAATTAGATGTATATATCTTGAAATGAAAGCATTATTGATAATATTTATCACCCATGAGATATTAAACCAAACTGCGTTATCTCCCCTGATACTCCATTGCTGAGAATGATCTCCCTTTGATCATGCACAATGATGAACAATGGCATGAAAAGCATCCTTACTTTGCAAGACCTTCCAACACCGATGGAAGGAGGACAGATGAGGTGGCAGTTTTCAAAATCCTGAAGTATGTCACGAACACGGCATGTATGACTTCTGTGTGCTGAAAAAAAATAACAATGTTGATAGCAAGTTGGACATCTAAACCACGTAACCTTCAGATCACTGCATATTTATTGTGTATCTAACAATTGATGGATTCATTTTAAGGCTAGCGATTGGCTGCTCCATGGCGATGACCCTGGGTCACAGATGGGTACTACTTTTCCTATTCATTAACAATACGACTTAAGTGACTTCAAAACTACCGGTGACATCATTAAACATTTTCGATATGACTGAAATAATATCTAACACAGCAACATATGTGTGGTGAAGCCATTTCTTAGAAAAGTACAGCATACCAGTTTCAGTTTCTTGTTTTTATCCTCCGTGGCCTTCACCTCCTGTAGTTCCACATTGATTTTGTCCATCGCCTTCTTCCGCTGTAACATCAAATACAGAGTTTACAAACTATTCCAACGTACCTTACATAATTTCTCAGACATACAGCACTGCACAATATATATATATATATATATACAATATGGCATCTGGCACAGACATTATGAATTTCCATTCTCTGCACAAATATTATATGGGGATTTGTGAACAAAATCGTACTCAAAAACATTTAGTGGACTCGGGTCCCAAGAGCAACTAACCTTTCTCTCCTTTCTGGACAGTTTCTGCAGTTGTTCTTTCCTTTTTTCGACTTTCCTAATTTCTCCTGATGTGGACAAGTCAACTTCCTTGATCTTCAAGCACAGAAATGTCTGCAAAACCTGAAAAGTCATCATAATTTCCGTATTTGAAAAAGCATACCAAGAAACTAATTTCCAACACTAAAGATTAATCATGACAACACTAAAGATTAATTATGACAATGCTTCTTCAAACAGAAATTCCAGGCCCTGAGATTATGAAACTTGTGAGCACAATTTCATTCTCAAGCTCAAATATTATATGGAGATTTATGAACAAAATTTTGAGGAGCATGAAATTGTACTCAAAATGTTTTATAATCCTGGGGCCTCAGTTGATTATAAGGACAAAGGTCAACAAAGTATATTTATCTAAATACCTTTGGCTTAACATTAAAATTGCATCCCTTCATCATCTTGCTCAAGCTTCTCACAATCTGTAAACAGAATAAAAATAACATATGATCATGAATAATTGTGTTACAAACATTAATTACTTCTTTGCTTCATCCTTTCATGCTTGAACTTTTATTTAATGACAACAGTTTCAAAAGCAAGAACATAATTGCAAGTGAGTTAGTTATTGATTGAAAAAAGTTATTGTTTGAAAAGAAATTGAGGAGCATGAAATTGTACTCAAAAATGTTATATAATCTCTGGGCCTTAGTTGATTATAAAGGTGAAGGTCAACAAAGTATATTTCTTAATATTCAGTATCTACGACCTCATGACATAGTTATTGTTTGACATCACAGCAGTAGTCGTTCACCCATAAACGACGATTATTAAATCATACTATAGTTGCTTTAAAATCAAATGCAGAATAAACATTATACAAGGAGCATTCTAAAAATAATGAAGCTGAAGCTATTCAAATGGCCATTCCGTGACAATTTCTTAATTATTATTCATCCTGACCTAGTAGGAAAAAAACCCACAGATAAATAACCCTAATTTCCCAGGGCCTAGTGGCGTATATAACGAAAAACTGGACCAGTGTTTTAAAGTATGTATGTGGCCCTGAGCGTAATCCACGTACCTCCAGAGTGACCTGACCAGACTTGTCGTCGCGGAACACGGACCGTATCGTCTGGAGGACCTGGTCGGCCAGCGCCGGAGACCGTCGTAGTAGTGGCACCAGGACTGTGATGATGTTGGAGGTGTAGTTGAAGTGCGGATGCTGCACCAGTAGCTCACACATACACCGAGACGCAAGCTGTGACACTTTCTGTCGGGGTCAAACAGGAAGTAAATACAATGATGCACAGGTGTACAACATGTCCCACAGTAAGCTGTTCGGAAGAACATTGTGCTCTTACTGTATATAATTAATATAAACAATTAAGTAAATTCTTAAATAACAAATAAATTGTAGCAATCTTTCCTATTATTAGATCTTCAGTTCAGCAATGTATAAATAAAATATTAAATTTCAGCATGTAAAATAAATGTCAGGTAATACAACTTTGATAATTACAGCTCACCTTGGCAACCTCTTTAGGGATTTCCATCTCAGGCTGTTTCTTGGTTGTCGGTGCCTTCCCTGTACATTGATAGAGCGTAGTTAATTGTAAAATTGTGAATACCGTAAATCATGAAATTAACGCGAGCAGAATATTAATGCGAAAAACGCGACCGCTGTATTGTCACATTTAATTGCTGCGCATTAAAGGTAAGACTGATGAACAAACATGAATGGAGACATGGCCGTTCGCATTTTATTGGTGTCACATTAAATTAGTGACGCATTAATTTCATGATTTACAGTATTTAAAAATATATATTTCATGAACAGTGACATTTAGCAGAATAATAGTTCACAGTGAGTTGCTTTATGTCGTATCCGGAATTGTTAACCCATATGCGGCAATAGCAAAATAATAATGCAGCAAAGATTTATGATTGGTTATGTCTATTCTAATGAATGTATCAAAATACCACAACTACCTCCAATAATACTATTTCTATCAAATAATATTACCTTTAATTGAAAGTTCAAGATGCTCCAAATATAACTTGTAGTTTTGAAGTAAAGCACTTTCATATTCTTGAAGACTTCTGGTTTCCTTCTTGAGCTAAAATACAATTTACAAAATTATACAAGCGAACTGTTATTAACAATCTTAAAATGCAGTGCTATGTATAATCACTAGGAGTTAATACTCTCATATCACTACAAACCGCTCTGTGGAAAGGGGGCCAAGGCCTGTATTCTCAAAACTTTGCAAGTCCTAAGAAGTTTGTAAGTGTAAGAATTTGCCAAACTGTTTTTCTGCTTATGATGATTTTTGAAGAGATCTTTTCTCAATAAGAAGTTCTTAGCTAAAAAGTTTCGAGAATATGGGCCCAGGATATTATACATAATCTATGGAAAAAACAGTACTTTCATATACTTTTCCATTAAAATATAGTTTAGGGCTGGATGAAACCTGCAACAACCATAACACAGCGTGTTGCAGTAGATCTGCGAGCACCGTTGGAGTCTGGTACTAACAGACCAAGGATGATAACTATATTGTCACAGTACAGAGCACATCATATCAATATCGCGTCAGAAAGGTAATAACAGCCCGGCAAACTGAACCTGTTGAGCCTTCTCCTGGTCGGTCATCAGCCGGATCTTGTAGCCAGGGATGATGTCCTTGAACACCTCCATCAGCGACACCATCACCAGCTTCCTGACAGTCACGTACATGTCCGGCTCCTTCTCGTTCAACATCTGACGCAGATCACGCAGACGACGGATCTGCAAATGAATATTGATTAGTTAACATGCGAATCAGCACACAAGATCTCCACTATACCGAGACAGGAAGTGACCTAATATTAAGCAAATTATACCTTAGAAGATGGCAATCAGAAAGGGATAGTTATATTATGGAAAGGAGAAAAAATAAATCATTATAAAAATTCATTTATTATTATATATCACTAATCAAAATCAAAATGTTAATTAAATCGTGATTGGGGCTTTGAACTAATTTCAAGATTCTTTCAAATATATCGTAATCATGGCTAAAGGTATCCCAAGGACTAGTAGAAATTCATAACATTTGTTATTTGTATCACTATTCAGACTAGTAAGTCTTAAAGTTAGTTTCTATCGCTGGGGCCCACACCAAATCAGCCACCTACATTTTCCTGTGGATTCTCCAGAATGTGTGTGGCCAATAGAGCGATGGTCTTCTTTCTCTCGTCCAGTTTCCTCCTCCGTGTAGCGAAGAGCTGAGCGTTAGTGAGAGGACGCAGCGGTATATCAGACTCCAGATCTTCGTCGGCATCACCTCGTGTCAACATGGATTCCTCTCCAGCATCATTCTCCATTTCCTCTTCTGTTGTCAACAAGGAAATAAATGTTAGAGATTTTGAATTATAAGTTAAAATTATAAATCTGGGATGTCCCCTTGTCAAGCTCTCTTGGGACAAGGCAATAATGCACAATGAGATGGCTGGTTAATCTAGTATACTCATGAAAAGATATTTACAAAGTCAAATCAAATTATTAACTCTATTTATCACACACTGTACAATTAAACACAGAACAGATGTTTAAAAAATTAAGTTTTCTATTAGGTTAACCCTTTCCATGTTGGATTAAGCACAGCCACTGCTATTTGGGACATCTCCGGTTGCTTTCAGCATGGCGAGAGTTAATCCTGTGATGACTGGAGATTAGGGGGCTGCTCATTTCTAGCTGTTCTGTCTGTACTTTCTGTCTGACGCATGCACAGTTACCAAGGATCAACACGGCACAGTGTAACTGTGTATGTGTCGGACAGGCTAGAAAGGAGCAGCCACTAGATAAACTGCTTCTATGTCTTGTATATAATATCACAGCAAAATAGTGTTTAATTTTCACTTTTGTCATTGATTCTGGCCGACAGTGAAGGAAAAACTGGATATCCATTGTATCAAGTTGAATAATATACCAGAGTGAGTGAGTGAGCATGGGAGTTTGACGTTGCTGCGGGAATCTTTCACACATTTGCGATGATTAATATACCAGAAGTTGACCGATTAGCGGTGAAACCGTTATATCAGTGTGTTATCGATATATGGGTCTGACTTTACATACAATGTGAACTAAAACATGTAATAGACAACATCAACACACCTTCCTCAGCCATCCTGGCAATGACTTTGCCCTTATCTCCTTTGATTGGAAGCAGCATCTTCTTGTTCGCGTTGACGTCATGACCCGCCATCTTTCTCGGGACCTCTTCAAAGTGGGCCACATCATCACCTTCATCTTCTAACTTCCTCTTCCGCTTGTGTGCTTCCTTAGTCAAACTGAAAAATTTCAAGTGATAGGGATGCTTGTATACGTTTTTTTATTTGCTTGAATTGGTGTATCGTCCCCCATACAAAGAAAACACAATACAAAACACAAGTAATAATTACTTGTCAGTAAATCATTGTAACTGTGCAATTGTCTAAAATTATAATGTACGTACTGTTTTGGTAAATTAGCAAAAGCAAGATGCTGGCTTCTCGACAGGAAATACTTTGCATCTTCTTTGTCCACCTCTCCATTGTGGGCATCGGCTTCCTCGCCCTGCGGGGTCACATGTCGTCGTTCTTCCTGGTTGTTGGACGCTGCCTCCCGAAGTCCTTTTCTTCGTTTCCTCTGTTGAAGTTGTCTCTGTTTCTTTATCTTGCCTCGTTTGAAGAGTTTGTTATTTTGTTTGTTCACAATCTTAGTGGAGCTTCCTCCCTTGCCTCGTTTCTTCTGTAAACAGTGACATGTTAAACAGTGAGAGGAGGGCCTGCAACATCTGCTATGAGTAGACACAGTTTATGTAGTACCACTGGTACAGGAACAACAAGTATGATTATTATTATTGCGACCTGGATATTATAAATATGGAATTGCAATCTTTACAGATCGTGAAATTTGAGATTTGTCAGATCATTGAGGCACATAGTTATCTTAGTAAGATTTTTACTAAATTCATTTCAGCATGACTGATGATGACTGTTTAGTGATTATTTTCATCTAAATAATCATGTAAAATAAACACTTGAAATAGTTAAATAAATAAAAAGAACTCCAGTTCACAAACTACACACAACCAACACATAAAGTAAACAATTTACGAAAGGAAAATCCCGTTTTTTTTGCGAAAATCTGGTGTTTACATGATAAATGTCCTCAGTTTTCGCTCACATACGTCTACGATTTTTTCCTGCTGCAAACACACTATGGCATCAATATTTGATATAGAAATTAAATTGAAATGTAAACAATACAGTAAGTATAACAGTTCCGTGTGCTGATTATCATCAATGGACGATATATTAGTTAGACACAAACATATAAAACAGTCCAAAACCACACGTGTGGAAACAACTTACGGCCATGATGAATTACAAGGGAGATAATTAGTCAATGTGCATTATCAAGACCGCTATTTAAAAACATTGTTCCAGGACCTACTTCGACATTAATTAAATTATTAAAGACAAATGTTTACAGTTAAAACTCTCGGATTACGAAGTTAGTGTAGTATAAGTGGCTTACAACAAGTTAATTCAATCAAAATTATATAATGATAATTGTTCTTACGCGTTTTATAATATCTATGTAGTAAAGACTCTACTATATTAATTCATAGATTAGAATTAACGAAGTTGTAACAAATAATTTGTCTAAAGTAGAGAAAGTTTACCGTATTTTAAAAAAAGTTAATGATTATAATGAATACAAATTAAAATGCCATCTGCTCAACCTCTTCAGATAGGCCATACAAGATTACCAAAATATCTATGTGTTATGTCGGCAATGTACAGACGAAACGTAACGCTCAAACAGATATATATGACACACTCAGCTGCGCTGAGATCTGATTTTAATGAGATTGTGTTCATGTTAATATTAATGTACTAAGATACTAAGATGCATACAATTATATGAAGTAGGTATGAATAGCACATGTCGATGGTCTGTGCTATTATTAGATATCTATATATGGATTCCGACGGAGGCACACTCGGAACACTTTTAAAATAGGCCTGCGCATATCTACAGAACAAAAGTTATAATTTTTAGTACACGTTATCTAGTCGAGGAATGCTCATGAAAACATCGAAATGTAGACATAACAGTTAGTAAGTTGAAAGTACGATTACCTGGTATCTATAGAATAAAACCACAATGTTATTTAGTGTACTCTCGACAAGTAGGTATTATAAAATGCGATTTCCTTGTATTCGTAAATATATTGACAGATTTTAGTACCCAAGTTTAAGCACCGGAAATTTTGAAGTATAAGCATAATTAAATACGATGTATAAAGAACCAAAATGAAAATGTTTCGCACCCGTTATATCCAGTGGTGTTTGCATGGATGGCATGCTCCCGATTCTTTTTAAATGTAGACATAGCAAGGTACAACCTTTTCTGACTGATATTAATAGAAGAAGAAGAAAAAAGAGAAGAAGAAAATGTTATCTATAGGGTGGTCTGGGGGTACGGGTATGCTAACAAAGTGCAATTTCCTTATATCTATAGAAATAAACCCCATAGTGTTATCTAGTGTGGTCTGGGGGTGTTCTACCCGACAATTTCGAAAAGTAAGCATAACAAAGTGCGATTTGCTGGTATCTAAGAAATAAAACCCACAATGCTATCTAATTGTGGGATAGCCTGGTGGTATGCGCCCCGAAAAATCGTGGTCGGGGTGTGTGCTTCCAGAACATTTCAAAATGTGGTGTATAGGGGTATGTTCTCCGAAAATATTGAAATATAGGCATAACAAAGTGCGATTTCCTGATATTTATAAAAAGAAATAAAACCCACAATGTTATCTAGTGTGGTTTGGGGGGGGTGATTCCAGAAAAATATGTTGATTTTTGTATTTTTTCAATTTTAAGGTGGAAGTGGGGCGCAAGCCGGGTGAGCACCCCCTGAATCCGCCCCTGCATTTATAGGCTCAAATGTACACATTTTTCTACAACGTTGCATTTTTGTCAAAAAGAGTAAATGAAACGCTCATAAAATATTATTCGATACCGAAAATTACAGATTTCAAGACGCTTTTATCACTTTTTGAGGTTCCGAAAAAATGAAGCGCTAGTAAAACATCTTTCACTTTCCGAATATCACCGGGAACATACGAAGACACAACAAGATGGCCGACACTGTTGTGTTGGTTCAGAAACAAGGAAGAAAAAGAACAGTCAAAATGAACATATATGGAGTATTTGGGGCCATCTTGGTTGTTCAGATCATGTTATTAGACTTAGCAACATGTGAATCACAGTGTACTGAAGTGAATTGTATCGAAGGAACGTGTATAGCCGGCCAATGTGTCTGCGACCGTGGATGGAAAGGAAGTAAATGTGAACAATGTTACGGAAGAAGAAGGTAGTTATGATATTATGATTAAATCCATGGATTTTTAAAGCCATAGTTAACATTGTGCTTAGTGTAGTGTAGCTATATCTCATTTAACAATCTCATTTAACAATCGTTGTCATCGTTACACTCTATTTATATGCTGCAATGCGTTGTAGTGACACAGTGACTGACACCGTCAGTGACGGACTGTCAACAAGTCAGCTGATCATTTGTTTCAGAGATATTTATAAGAGGATTATCTTTGTCAACACAGTCATTGTTAAGAAAAACAGACATGCAGCCGTGTTCAATATGTGTCTATGTTAATGTCAGTACTAGAGCTGCAACGAATATAGTGGCGAATATGATACGTATCACGAATATGGGGTGCCGAATACAAATATTATTCGTGTATTCATCTGAATGTAAATACTTATAATAAAAATAACGAAAGACAGTAAATTAACCAAGTCAATTTTATGCAGTCTATCAATCAGTTTTGATCCATACCTAGGCCTTATTTAGATGTTCGAAGAGTTTCCCCCTACGTGTTTACAGTATTTCTTTGAAAGTAAAAACAAATCATTACCAGAAATAAAAGGAATCTCTGGACAGTACTAGGCCTACATATCTTGCCTCACTGGGGGAACTCAATGATTGTGACC
>JAUTBV010141303.1:0-11313 GCA_032361325.1 Lepetodrilus fucensis
AGCTCGTGCAATAAAATTATTCCACTCGGGACATAAAGTTGATATTAAATAGAACATCGTGTAATATCATCTATATAATAATATTGGGAAAACATGTTTACTTAATTATAGAGTTTATCCCACTTGACTTTCAATTTGAAAGTCTGTCAATTGTTTCTTGGATATTTTTCGGAATATTTCGTTGGCACGAGATTTGGATTCATACACTATATGAAGTAGCATTCATGGTCAAACAACAATGCCATCGTATTATGTTAATTCATATATACTGTACACCAAAATAGGTGACCGAAATCAGTTAAATATATTTCAAAGTACTTGAAAGTAGGATTGACTGCACATGTGATGTTATCGGCCGGAACCATTTCCACACAGTAATACGTACGGGTAGCCCACAGTTGTACAGGACATAGACTGTGATGCTGTCGTAACCGCGCACACTCACGCACTATTGACACTCCGTACGGAAATGCGTTGGTGGAGTATGAGATAATGATAGAATGCGTTGGTAGAGTATGAGATAATGATAGAATGCGTTGGTAGAGCATGATATAATGATAAAATGCGTTGGTAGAGCATGAGATAATGATATAATTCGTTGGTAGAGCATGATATAATGATATAATGCATTGGTAGAGCATGATATAATGATATAATGCGTTGGTAGAGCATGAAATAATGATAGAATGCGTTGGTAGAGCATGAGACAATGATAGAATGCGTTGGTAGAGCATGAGACAATGATAGAATGCGTTGGTAGAGCATGAGACAATGATAGAATGATAGCCCTGACCATGACTACTCTTTCATTGTTATCTTCATTGATCAAATATGTTGCCTTTCATATTAACAATTATGTAGGTTAGGAATTTACCTATGAGATTAAGAAAAAGCTACCATCGATATGTCTTCAGTCTAGTTAATCTGCAGTCTATACTTTCCTCTAGATCTGTGTTGTTCTATCATGCTGATAAGAGATAATATTGCCCACGCTTAGTGCCAACTTTCCATAATGGAGGTCAGCTCGACTGGTATTCTGGTATGTGACTTCCCGGCACTTCCTATTACTATATCCAATTAGGGATTGGTTGGTTGGCAGTTTTCACATAGTAAACATTCGTATGATTTTTTTTGTTAACAATGTGTACGTGTATTTCTTGTTGGTGATACTAAATACATTACAATTATTTCTATTTAGGTGTTGGTATTCATCGTCACACTTGTCCGTAACGTTGTTTCAAGACATGAATATATTAATCCTGCAAGTAAGTTTACAATTATATGTACACTAGACGTTATTTACTAAAGTATTTATTCTTCAATGTGGGAATATGTGTTGGTATCCGCAAAATCATGTTATATGGTCATTCATTAACTAATCACATTTGGCACTGTATGATAAACATGAGTGAAACATTCATTAAAAAGCGGACGTAAAATATTGTCGCCCGACTCTCGAATACGGACGCCCTGGCCTAGACGTTTCACAAAAGGGTCTTACTGTAGTCCAGGCCTAAATCATCAGGGCGTACACCATGCTTTTACTATAGCAGGAAGTGACGTAAATCTAGACTTGCGCCCAGACTACAGGTAAGACCCTTTCTTGAAAGGCAGGTCAAGCATCAATGACAACTCGAATATATACAGTATGCATTGAGAATATTCTTGAGAATCCGATTACATGATTAAAAAGTATATTGCAACTGACAGGTAAATACAAACTAAACACATTGTTTTCCTTGACAATTCTTTCAGACAGACGCTGTTACGAATGCCACGAATCAGATTTTCCATTCACGTGTAACACCTTTTCTAAATGTGGCAACGGAGAGGTGAGTACTACAAGGTTGTTTATTATGACCCGCTCTGTTTCATTACTAGTATTTAAGTATTAATAATAAAGTTATCTGAAAACAAGGTGTAGCATACTAGTAATTAGAACATGGGACATACTATAGGTTCAATAATATTAATATGTTAATTAAATTTGTGACGTAGAAATAAAAACACCAACACTGACATTTATATACTAGAAATGTTTAAAACACTGCTAAAGCGCCATTGCACATGCTGGAGATGGTACACAACCAGAATCTACTGGGGTTTGCGTCCGTTTTCACGAAAACTTAAAGCAAACTCGGCTCAAACACCTGTATAGTTTATAAATGTAAAAAAGCCCAGGGGCTCTATAAAAAAGAATCCTACTTTTATAACATACTAAATTAAATACTATTTATATATTGCAGGTATGCTTTACGCGAGCGTTCAGAGATCAAAACGGAAAAATTGGGTATCATCTCGGATGTGAAGAAAAAACGGTAAGACTAAGATTGTAATGACATCGTAAGTACGGGGTGAGAGTAGGGGTGAGGGTAATGAGAATAGCAAGGCAAAGGGGGACGATGCTGCGTGCGAAAGGATTACATGACAAAAGACGTCGCGTATCAGATAATTCTACCGCTGTATTACAGTATCTTATAACAGTTCGATTACAGACAGACGCATCTTCTGAAACCCATCACCATTGTCAACTTGACATCTACCACTGAGGGATGGAACGTAGGCATATGGTCGTATGTGTCTTAGATTGGGCGGATAACAGGGGCGGATATAGGCTTTTGAAAATGGGAGTGATAGCATGCATGATATGCGCACTTGTAGACATACATATGCACCATAGTATGTCAATATCTTTTACTTTCTCCCTGCTGGATTAGACACTTGTTACAGCTCTTTAGGGAATTTCCGGCTGCCTTCAGCATGCAGAGGTTTCATGCCGAATCCCAAGCCCCAAACAATACGCACTTTCCATTCCTTTCCACGGTTTGATGTTAATGGCATCGATGTACAACTATATAACTCTGTAACACTTGTGTTTTAGAGATGCGAGTTTTTCGCTACGGCCAAAGCTATGGCTGGTACTGCTGTGACGTCCGTGGTTACCACGACGACGATGACAACGACTCCGGCTGGTGGCGGGACTCTGGTTGGTAGGCGAGACGCTGAAGTTGACGCCCAGGACGACGACAACGGCAAACTTTGCTTCGCGTGTTGCGACACCGACGACTGTAACTCGCACCTCTGCATGAGCACCTTGCTGTATAACATAACAGGAAGTGAGTAGAATCCTGGGAGAGATTATACAAGTAACATTTTCCTTCACATAAGCTGATAAGACGATGGTGCCACCTTTACGAATATTGGATATGTAATGACTAAGAAACGTCTGTGGAACACACAGTGATGTCATTTTATATATACTAAATTTATATAGTATATAAAGGGGTATTTTGACAACACATAAAGAATGCAAACATCTTGAAAATGATGATCTATGTTAAGACCATTGGTCTTTTTGGACGAAAGCCGATGACCTGAGTACCTAACACGTATAGATGCATAGTTCCTGTGGATTCTTTTGATGATCATGTGGGTTCATCTAGATAGAATTACACTTGTATATATATATAATTACATATACAGTACAGTAGTCAGCCTCAATTATGTATGTTATTTGTCTGCCCAAAGCGTCTGTCCAGTATAGTATCGTGACTTGGTTCTACTTCTTTCAGAATGTCCACCGACATTTCATCCTGGACCAAACTCGTGTTACTACATGGCCAACTGGACTCTGCCCTGGGACGACGCTAGACTGGATTGCCATCGACGCGGCGCGGAAATGTTCTCGATACATGATCCGAGAGACGACTTCTTTCTAGTGGGACTACTGAACAGTAGACCTGGTGGGTGGCGCATTACTAGATGTCTAGCACTGAACCAAACCGTGTATAGATCGCAATATGTCATAGCTAATAAGACAACGGGCAATTTCCATAGTAGGCCTACTTATTAAAGACTTTGTAGAGACAATCTTTCCGAAAATGGCAGTATATATAACAAGAAACAGGTTCCATAAATAGTTGCATCCAATATTTAAGTTCGTTGACAAGGATTAGAACTTTCTTCTGATGGGTATCGTTTTTCGAAGCTCACATATCCACTATGAGAACATAGCGCTCTCGTAAGGGCACGATTCCCATGAGTTAGAGATCACTATGAGAGCTTCGAGAAACGATACCCTGGTTGTATATTTAGTACATACTGCTAGGACCGTGGACCAGAACAATCAGTTGGAACAGATAAATTAGTTATTATGCCTACATAGTAGGCCTACAGAGCAGCAGTCTTGACATTAATGACGATATGCTTGTAGCATGTCTTTGTTGTAATCCGGTGTAAGGCACACATGGGCCCCCCTGTACAAAACGGCATAGCTATTAGGTAACATTAACTCCAGCAATGGTGTGGTCTATAGCTAAGATCGGAGGCTGACTGTTTTGCACCGAGACCAGATTAATTATACATGTTCTACTAATACCTTGGTATATCATACATGCTTCAATGCTTGTTATTGTCTTCTCTGACTCACAATTTCGTCTGCCAAATATATACTATTATTGTGTTTTGAAGTAGTCAACCATTATAGTTATTTTGAACACGATACAACCCGGATGTTTGACTAGCAGGGTGCATAATCTGGTTTGGCTGTAGTCCAGTACCCTTTGTCTTTGAAGAATGCGACTACTTGTCTCCAAACATGATATACCCTTTGATTTATGGTTGTGTTTTATCGAATATTGCCACCTATATCACACTTGTACGATCTCTTATAACGTGAATGTCATACTTACGAATAACTGCGTTTTAATTAGATATGAAAACCACACGTAAATTTAACATATTTAACGACATTAATGAAAAGTGCATATTATGCAAATGAAGACAATACGTGAACAACTGATCCCTGTATATTATAGTGAGGATAGCATGTCTACATCTTATCTACATCTTATCTACTTATACTAGTGAATTAACATACATTTACTTAATAGTCCTTGTTAAAGACGTTTCGTGGGAATTATTTCGATTTTTACATATTATAATTTTTAAACATTGCCACTTCAAAATTGCCACAACACACCTTTGACAACGACACATCTTCTTTATAGCGAAGTCCCAGCCCCGAGCATACTGGCTAGGCGGGTTCTACATCTCGGCGATAGACGAGTGGGCCTGGTTGAATGGCAAACCTGTGACGTACAGCCGGTGGGGGCCGGGCGAACCGGAAGTGACTTCCAGCCGTGACCGGATGTCCATGACAAACCCCAGCAGCTACGGGATCATGTCCACGGAATGGATGTGGGGGTCAGCGTCGTCGTCTTGGACTCTTGGGTTCATCTGTGAGAGACCGTACATGTGAGGGGCAGTGTGAGCAGTGTATGCATTGGCTTCCAGGTATAAACGTAAGGTATACAGTACCAAATATCTTGTTTTTTTATGTAAATTGGTCGTGTGCATAATGGAAGAACTATCGGCTACTAACTATTTGAACAATCGATCCTGACTGCTCACCTTTGAGACACGGTACATGTGAGGGCCAGTGTGAGCAGTGTATGCATTGGCTTCCAGGAATAAACGTAAGGTATACAGTACCAAATGTCTTGTTTTCTATGTAAATTGGTTGTGTGCATAATGGAAGAACTATCGGCTACTAGCTATTTGAACAATCGATCCTGACTGCTCACATTTGAGAAACGGTATATGTGATCATGAGGGGCAGTGTCATCAGTGCATGCATTGGCTTCCAGGAATAAACTTAAGTAAAGTACTAATTGTCTAGTTTACTATAACGTACTAACTGTCTAGTTTCCTATTTAAATTGGTCCTGTTCATAATTAAAGATCCAGGATGTCACACAACTCAACACTCGCATAGCGTATCGAGAGTCTAAATATGGAATGTGGTTTTACTTTTACAATACATCTGTACTATGAAACAACATTCCACCTTCATCTCAAGCAATCAGAATCTCTTTCATCTTTCAAATCTCTTCAAAGTCTTTCGCTCTGTCTATAGACACGCTTTGTGAATATACTTTGTGTATGCTATAATATATAAATGTACTGTTATTATGATTATTATTATTAGTAGTAGTGGTAGTATTGCTTTAACGTGTGGAAGTTATGATCATTCTGTAGAACAGGGGAAGGCCGTTTATGGAATACTCTTGAGGCTTAATGATTGTGACTGTCTTCAAATACTACTTTCAAATCACTGAGTGTTGTATGCGTGTAAACAGCAACACCTTTAGTGTATACTATTGTTCACTCCATCCAGCATCTCCGAGAGACATGCTATCAATGTTGCTACTTGGTTTCGTTTAAGATATACTATCCTTCGTTCACTATGATGTATCAAGGTAGTGTTACTGCCTTCCACTTTAAAAGTCACCTAGACTTATAACACAATAATGTACTAATGCCAAAGAAGTGTTACTGCCAATACAACCAATAGTCGCCCAGATGGACACCACGTGACAATTGCCAGCAACGTTTCTCATTGGACGTACATCAGGTGCTGGAAGGACTATCTTGTCAAACACTTCAACGGGACATCGTTAGATCTTGGTTTGGCATCAACGAACCCGGATATAATAATAATAGTATATTATCAATGAAACGGTCTCGAGTTCTGCTCGTCTCTGTCTCAAGTACTCGAAACGATATGATGTAATTAATCTGGTTATAGTCAGAAAGCCAAGCTGTAAAAGTCGGTTAGCTATTCGATTATCACCAGGTTCAATTACCAAGTCACGATTACACGGCCAATGCATACGACACTAACCGGATAACTTATAATCGGATCTGAATAGCCAACAATATACTACTTGGTAGCTATTGCATCAAATGTCGCATTTTATAAGATCCTATAGTTTCAAGCAGATATTGCAGGTATCTGTATCCACACATAGGCTTGGATTAAGATTCAATGGTATATTCACAAGGTATTTAGGATTGTCTCCAACATGGCGACAAGGCTTTGGACATCATCATGATTGTCTGCAGTGGCACATGCATTGCACGTGACACATTATGACACAGGACAGAGATATATGCGGATACGTAGACGATGGAATAGATTCCAGATGGGGGACTTAGACTAGGCTATACATGCAGTTCAGAGAAATCAAACTATGTCAGTTACATTCTTCCAAGGTCAGATGAGTATAATATCTGTTAAGGATCGATCAGCATTCGCTTGCCATTGTGTGGCTTTCTGGGCCCAGCTTTTCTTCTGTATCTATAAATGAGAGTCAATACCCCGCGTGTTCACACACAGTAAATATTGTGACGGTTGCTATACCTCAGCTCGCCTCAGCTCGAACCATACTCTACAGGAGCAAATGTCGCGCGTCATAATCACCACCGTCTTACCAAACCCACCCGACGAGAAGTCCGTCGACACAATATATGCTGGTACCTTCTCTCGTGGTCCAACTGTGGTGAGAATCTAAGGGGGACTGGGGATTGGGGATTGGATGGTTTACGTGGAGACATTAGGTAAGTGGTGGAATGTTACACTTTAAAATTGCTTTTATTTCAGTTATTTTACTGGAACTTTCTACCAGAATTTAGTACATATTATTAATGTAGCCTACTCATTGTATCATGGTAACTTATGAAAATAAATATGCTCTTAATCACGTTACGTTACATAGTTAATATGACAATCGGCTTAACTACATTTCACCAATGTTTGACATTTTCTGGCTTTCACAATGAAAAACGATTTCGTAATTCTGCATACATTGCTAGTTACAATCTATATCCATATTCACATGTGACTCACATGTATATCGTTAACGTATATGATATCACCGGTACTTCTAGTAGCCTTTTGAAATGTAAATCTATTCATTGTATAACTCACAAAACTCGTACAGTTGACACAAAGACATACACACAACAGCATATGTGACTAGGAAGTGTCATAGATTGAGATACACAATGGAAGTTATTCGTCAGTGAATTTAGCAACGTGCGGGGAATGCCGTGTACTATTGAATGCCGTGATTGCAGTCGGTCAAATTAAAATAGAGTAACGCACAGTGGAATGCGTTCATGTTAGTGTACGCGGTGTCTGCTTACAGTACGTTACTAGTTTCATACATTAGCCTAGTTAGGGAACATGCATACAGTGATATATATAGGCCTACAATCCATAACAAATTATTTACGAGCCAAAGAGTAAACAATAGAGCTAGTAGACCTTCTCCCCAAGAGACAATTTGACAGTCGACAAAGATTAATAACTTTAAGGTACGTATCTATAGGCTCCATTGAAACACACACACACTCTCTCTCTCTCTCTCTCTCTCTCTCTCTCTCTCTCTCTCTCGCAACCGCCCAGAATGCAAGATGTATTTATCCAAATTAACAACGATAACCTCACGGACAAATTGCAATAGGAACCGTTTATCTCCTAATATATAAAGCGACGGCATACTTTTTAAGTGACCAACTGGAATGTTTTTTTTACATTCGTTGCGACATCTTTCTATTTTAAAACAAAAATTCCAATGACGTTATGTATTTCAAACTGCATCCAACTGTTAAATATAAGTCGCACTGTCATCTACATTGATCCTTGTACATATCATACTATCACGACTGCCATCCATCCATGTATATCCATAAGAGATAATAACCTATTCAGAAGTTTTGATATACGTTCGTGCACCTTATCGAAGTAAAGAAGTATATCAATTTTCTCTCGGCGAATATTATAAATTATCTACATATCTATCGCCTAACTCCTAACAACTTCTAACAATTTGTCTGTCACTGAATGCTCATAAAATATATATAAATGCAATACAAAGCATACTTCGTAAGCTTCTAAAATATTAATCCGGTCATTGGCCTACATCTTAATAAAACAATTATAATGCATACATAAGAGAGTATACGCGAATCAATCCATAATGAAAACAGTTCCGCACACACCCGTAATTTATTAATGATTAATTTGGTAATCCTGGAACAAACTGTTGACTTCTACATGCAGGTGTATGTATTATTTATTACGATTGTCTGTTTTCCATTGGGAACGAATGATGGCGTTCATGCTCCCAAACACGCACACAACTACCAAAGAAACCATTAACGTCATCGATACCAGGATTAACGTTATTTATTGAATCCATAATAAAGTATACAATTGTAAATCTCGAACATATGTATCATCCGTAAAATAACGAGTATTACAAGATTCATACGACTGTCATAGTATAATGCACTAATTTAAGAATGTTAATACATGCAATGTTTGGTCATCCTTACCCAAATGTATTAGTACTAGTAATTTGTTAAACCCCCCAAAAGTGTAAGTTGAAAAAAAAACCGAAAACAACACATTAAAGGGGTCCCGAGCTGTGAAAGTAAATGTACATTATGCAACTCTCCTGCGATTGCCGATGAGTTTCATAATGTAGTTAAGTGCATAGCTTTCTCTGACCGTAGACACGATATTATACCTGCTAACATTAAATGGTTCAAACACTATGTGCCGTAAAAAGGCATGCCAGTTGAAACAAATTATCACAATTTGTATACTTAATTATGAACACTTTAAAGTAAAACTCATTTATATACATATCCATCCATTATCTTAAATACTTATAATATTTTGATGTAGGAATATGTATTATACATGCCTCGTATAATGCTGATAAAAGAGAAAATATAATTGAATTGTAAATTGAATTATAATGATACAAATAACTCATGTAAGATGTTAACATAATGTATGGGGAAAACTAACGTTTTATAAGTAAAGGAATGTGCAGTATCAGGGAGAAACATGGAGTTGAGAAGGAATTGAGTGCACACAGATCCATTGACCGGGGTAATAATGTAGCGCTATGAGCATGCTTCTGAAGCATGGATTTGGCGCAATATAAATGCACTTATTATTATTATTATTATTCTCAGAGGCCAAGTGTTGCTTTATTCGTCGCTAATTACTTGGATTAATTGGGTTCTGCATCTGGTTATATTTGTAGTCATCAGTCCGCACATTTAATTAGTAGTATTTCTTTTAACTATGTCAATTTGATTGTCTTAATAAATATTGCAAATGTGTATAATCTCGTTACCATGTATACATGTCAATTTTAGCATTAGTGAGTAATTTACGTCTATGTAGATAAGGTATATTATGGTAAATGTATATGACACAGTACATGCCAGTACAGTGCTGCCAGTGTGTCACATGAGCTGACAAAGACAGCTATAATTGAGTAATTAATGTAAGCCTCTGTCCATTGGCAGCAAGCTGAGCAGCAGACACAGCCCCGATTGTGAGGAGTCCACCAGGGAGTTAATAGATGTGTAATTGAAATTTATCATCATAGAGTTGACTCTGTACTTCCTTTGAGGAAAACCTGTAAGCAATTAGGGTCAGAGCCTTGCTTCTTTATAATTCTCAATTAAATTGTGTAATATCACTTTTCTTGGCCACTCTGACATTTGACCTGCCAATGATTTGTTATTTAGGGATGGGTCGACATAGTTAGAGCTGAGTTAAAGTATGGGATGTGTGTGTACTTGTGGGATGCTTATGTAGTGTACTGATGCAGTGTGCTGATGCAGTGTACTGATGTAGTGTGCTGATGTAGTGTGTTGATGCAGTGCACTGATGTAGTGTGCTGATGCAGTGTGTTGATGCAGTGCACTGATGCAGTGCACTGATGTAGTGTGCTGATGCAGTGTGTTGATGTAGTGTGCTGATGCAGTGTGCTGATGTAGTGTGTTGATGCAGTGTGCTGATGTGGTGTGCTGATGTAGTGTGTTGATGCAGTGTGCTAATGCAGTGTGCTGATGCAGTGCACTGATGTAGTGTGTTGATGCAGTGTGCTGATGCAGTGTGCTGATGTGGTGTGCTGAAGTAGTGTGCTGATGCAGTGCACTGATGTAGTGTGCTGATGCATTGTGCTGATGTGGTGTGCTGATGGAGTGTGTTGATGCAGTGCACTGATGTAGTGTGTTGATGCAGTGTGCTGATGTGGTGTGCTGATGTAGTGTGTTGATGCAGTGTGCTGATGCAGTGCACTGATGTAGTGTGTTGATGCAGTGTGCTTATGTAGTGTGTTGATGCAGTGCACTGATGTAGTGTGCTGATGCAATGTGTTGATACAGTGTGCTGATGCACTATGCTGATGCAGTGTGCTGATGCAGTGTGTTGATGCAATGTGTTGATGCAGTGTGCTGATGCAGTATGCTGATGTAGTGTGTTGATGCAGTGTGCTAATATAGTGTGCTGATGCAGTGTGCTGACCCACATAGAGAGAACGCTAATTCTCCGTCAGTGCCAACACCTTAAGTATTTTTTTATTTTTATATATTTTTTTGTATTGGGGTTTAAAGTCGCTTTCTAGAATCTTTCACTAATATCACGACTTGTCAGTTTAGG
>JAUTBV010141314.1:0-11311 GCA_032361325.1 Lepetodrilus fucensis
ACACACACACACACACACACACACACACACACACACACACACACACACACACACACACACACACACTCACACACACATTTAGAGCTTACACACTAATCTTGTTTCGATCTGGACATAAGTACTAAGTAAACCAAAAACCAACGGTATACATGAATGTGTATTTGGATTCCATTCACAATTTTAACTGAACAATGGTTTTTCATAGGGAAATATTGGGATAAAGGACAACAATATATATATTAAAATATGGAGTCATTTCAAGTGACATTTGGTCTACAGATATATACCCTAAAATGTTCATTGGCGTCTGAAGTCTATCGTTATCAGATCGTCTTGGTGTCTCTGGCCAGCTATACTAGTCTCCGATCTTATACTTGTCTTCTAGATAATACAGGTATAAGGACATTCTGGTCACGATCGTACGCTTCATATGATGACAACTGTATCATAATTGCGTCATATTAATGCCTATACGGTAGTATACATCATGTAATTGTGTCCATCGTTGTCATAATGTCACTATATGTTATTTTGAAGCGAACCATAGCAACTATCAGGATTAAATCAGCTGACATCTTTATGACACAAGCCTACTTTGATCGAAGAAGAGTCACCTACTAACTACCATGAACGCTTACGCGAATGGTTCCGGGTCACGGAGGTCATGCCATATGTTGCAATGGAGGTCGTAGAGGAAGGGATGGGTGCCCTCTAGTCGGATCTGGGTCTCTCAGCTGCAGCGCTCTAATCAACGTTGTCAGGTTAATTGCACAGACAACAGAGTGATAGACTCGTCACGTCATCAAGGTGTAAATATATTGATTGACGAGACCGCTTAACTAAGGTATGGCCACAAATAGACAACGGCCTTTCAAGTTTTAATGATCTTATTTGACCCACGACATTGACGAGGGAATATGTTTAAAAACATTTAAACGACGCCCCGATCTGGTTTCTTCTCTTGTACATATTACACGAAGAAATACAGGGGAAAATACTGAAATAAACCGGGTATTTATAACACACTGTTTCTTTAGATAGAACTGAAGTTTGATTTACCTCTATTTTCAAACCTTTTGGAATAGGTATATGTTCATGCCGGGTAAGGTTTAGAGACGATGGGTGCCAAGATATGATGCTCTTGTTAGACATCTCGGAGGATATACATTGCGTACCTTACAGTTAGTTGTCTTAGCTAACATAGCTTAGATAAGTCAGTAATTGTGTGAACGCTCAAACACTCTTCAAACGCCGGAATGTATATACATTGTTTATCCACAAAGGTTTTACAAAACACAATTTAAAGATAAAATAAATCAAACAACTCGGTGATTAGTTTACGGACGTAAAAAGATAACTTAAGATACCAACCAAAATTGATCAGATAAGCAATGTGCATGGTATTAATGTACAATACACAATACCATACAACATATGTATTTACTCCTTAATTTCCCTAATTTGAGGAATCAGAATCTTGTTATAATTTCTTAAAATGTAACGTTTGTCCCAGGGGAGTTGGCTAATTGTGAAAGTCAAATTGTGAACTCGCTGGCACTAGTAAACCAGAACTGAGGATTACCCTGGAGACTGGGGTGATTAGTAGCCATGGTATTGAATTATGAATCCCGCCAAAGTGAACGCAATGTATGACGCAGTGCGTGTGCTAGTACTGCAGCCTAGCGTGTCCAGCATCGTGCGTACCCAACACAAATCCTAGCATCATAGTTTCAGATTATCTCTATCTATTTTATGGGAACTGGTATAATAAAGGCCATACTAAGGAAGCCGCAATATTTTAAGAAACAAAAAGCCTTAATGACTATGCATTTGAAAATGCTATACAAAACATGTTTATGCCACTTTTAAGGAAACGCGTAAATAGTAATAAAACATATTAAAAACTGCATGACTTAGATCAAGTAAAACACATTAATTAGCTTCTGTCATTACAAGGATGTATTTGTCAACACAAGTCTGAAACTAAATACTACATCTACTGGTCAACATAACCAGTGGCTCTATATCCATGTTGGAATTTTCTTTCGGAGAATACGCTGTAACTGATTCCACTACATACATTATCCAAATATATTGTAACGCCAGGTAATGTTCTGCTATGATGAATATGTAAAACTTACCAACAATAACACATAACCCCCCAAAATATCTGGAATTGGCGCGGAACAGTTGCATTCGGCGTCAATGAAAATGACACAGTCAGCCAACAGTTAACTTTCAAACAACATAGTTTGTTTTGCAGTCATCCATCTCATTATGGTGGAAACATGTCATGCTCCAGTCTAAAATATCTTAAAAGATCTGTCAGAGTTGAAAGTTGCCGACAGAATTCATGTTCAGATTTAGCATACTGCTGCTACTGTCGGTTGCTTGGTTGGCAAACTTAGGAATGAACAGTAATGTCATGTTCCACGTACCAATCCATATCCCTAATGTCAATATAGTGTGTGAAACAGTGAGTCCTGCATAACACATGCCAACGATAGCATGTGACACGTACACTGACGATAACACACTGTCCATTATAGCATGTGACACACTGATTTTGGTTACTTATTTTGTCAACGAGTAAGATAACATTAGTATCAAAAGACACAGGTGGAGATTCTATTTATCACCCAATAATGTAACTACAGCAATATGCTCAAATGTAAAGTATATAAATAGAGTACCTCACTTGCTTAGGTACTAAACAGAAATCTTCGCCTGCACCTGCAATGGTGACAATTGATGGGTGAAGTGGACACACCCATGCAAACCATGCACGCGAACGGCTGTCGATTGGATGGCAACAACATAACTGACCAATCAGGACAATTTTGAAGCGATGTTATCACCGGGTGAATTACATTGTTATCTACCTGATGTTATCTCCAGTGGGAGCCAGTATTGGGTGATAAACTACAATGGTCTCTTAGGGGATAAGAGAGCTTTGGAAAGGATACCATTATGTACCACTGTCATATAGTATAATGGTTAATGGCCGCTAAGTCGTATATTAGCTAAGGTGCGATACACGGACACACATATTGGTAATAAACAAAATCGTCACACACATGCCCATGCATAGCCCTATATGTAATCTGCTATTTGCACTGTCATATAGTATATGGTTAATGGCCGCTAAGTCGTATATTAGCTAAGGTGCGATACACTGGGTCAAATTAACATTGTCATCACCAACCGACGTCAGACAGGTGAATATGGGCTGCTATAATTTCGTTTATGTAGGAACAAATTTGTTTTAACTTGTAAATTGAAAACTAACTCTTACGGCGACTAAGATCTACTATACCAATTCAATTGTCATACGCATTGTATTTAGATCGTATGGAGCATTCCTCCGAGGAACATGGACAGCGAATGCAAATTGTCTGTTATTACTACGTTGCCTGTAGGTCATCTGAGAAGCTAGGAACCGTGTCTACAAAGCCGATGTGAACGCACATAGTCTGCCAAGTTGCGAGCAGTTTCTTATTGTGTAAGTAATACCTTGACTGTGGCCTTTCTTTATGTATTTCCAATAATTAAATTGCGACGGTAAGCCAAAAGGCAAATGGCAACTTAATCTATTTCTCGAAAATAACCCTGTTGGTTCGGATACGTCTTGTGGTTTCAGGTTCGTAGAGAAAAACATAAAGCAATGAGTCATAATGCAACGTTCTACAGTCGAAATCCAATAAATATTCCTGTGATGAGAGTGAGAGTGACAGCAGAGTGGAGATAATGCGTCCACCGTATGAGGGCGTATATGTGGACTACTTGAAGATTTATTATGCATATATTATAGCGTAAACCAATCATTGTCGTATATTGATGGACGCAATGTCGAAAGTTAGGTGGGAGCAAACAGCACGTTCACGTCGTTGTTTGATCTTTGGAAGCATTTATAGCAGTGAAATACATTAACATGAACGGTCATAACTCACTTCAATTAATAATCACTGTCTGTGAACACTCGTGAATACTAGATTATATTCACTATATGCGAATAGTCATCGGTCAGAATTCCACTATATTCATATTCGCTATGCTGTGGATAACTCTCAGCCCAATCTGTGGTATACTAGTATTCAATTCGTAGTCAGTGTACAACCAGCAGCAGCCAATTCGCAATCACAGTCTACGGACAACCAACATCACAAGATATGTCATGTTTACTGCAATTGGACAACCAACAGTACGCACTATATGTATCATCTGTTTATTGATAAATCAGCATCACACACTATCGGTATATCATCTTGCTATACCCTGAGGTATGATGCAGGTGATGCACCGTCAAGCACAACTTATTTACATGTTCATATACTTGTTCATCTACTATTTGAATTTTTAGATATAAATCATCCGGTAGCTACTATATTTTCTTAAGGACGTTCCTTCATGTCCAATCAATCTCACATTCTGTGTTGAGCATGGTTACTGCACCTTATAATATATATACTGTATATATGGAACATTACCTATGCTGCATGAACGACTATGTAGAGACTGGTGTATCAGAGGAGACAATGGGTCAGTATGCCATCTTGCATCTCCGCATTCTTAGAAAACACACTGCCCTGTTTGAGATAGACTCTACAGGTGAACTGTCAGGGTTCTGTGTGCTGCTGTGGTCGGCAGAGAAGAGAGTGCCTATGATTCCAGAAATGTTACGTGGGTGTAAACCTCCGCGCTTCTCTGCAAATTGACTTGGACATGGATTCTCTCCGCTAGTTACTTCTTGCATTATACACCAGTCTCATCCGCCGAGTTCACTGAAGCAGCAGCAGACTACGTGTACGACGTAATGCTGGTACTAGTATGTGTGAAGACTAGTTGAGTTGGCATGGATAGAATGTATTGCTTGTGGTGATAATATGTAGCTATGTGTGTATTTATTCAGCTAATTATGAAATAAATAAATAAATAATATGAGACTACAAAGGTGGAATACTACTGTAAAGTGATGAGTATGTCTAAAATGTATAGTAATACTACATACTTCCACTGCTAATACTACTACTAATACAACAACTACTACTACGACTTTTGGTGGTGTTACTACTACTACTATATGCTATTGAGTTAGTTATTGTTTTACGTCACAGCGGGGAACCTTACACACATGCGCGACGATACTAATACCACTACTACTACTACTACTACTACTACTACTACTACTACAACTACTACTATTACTATTACTACTACACAGTGTACCCACGGTAGCCCAGACGTATACATGAAACACACGTATACAAGAAGGGTGTACTATTGTACACGAACAAGTATAATACAATAATTTATATGGATAAATGTGCGACATTGTATAGCGGCCGTTTTCTATCACCATCCCCTCATCTATGCTGATAGCTTTCATAACTTTTATACTTCCATGAGACCATCGTGAGATCAGTGAACTGCTACGAACAACGGATGCTCATGTTTGTGGAGAACCAGTGGCGTGAATGCCACACAGGACGCACACACACACAAACACACACACACACACACACACACACACACACACGTCATGCACATCTCCAGCACTCCTTCTATAATCAGCTGACACTACTGCAGCTGACACGATGTCAGTATCGCCAAAGAGTTCGTGTTATTACGCCTGTAAATAATCGATCATACACATCGATTGTAATAAGCAAATAATTACCTACGGCTGGCCTCTTTAACATAGCATCACGGCAACAGAACATTACAGTAATAATATATGAGCGTAATGGTTATAATACTTTTTCCAAAACTCCAATGTAAATTTAAAGTTAAATATCTTATAACCTTCTGACAACGGTTCTAAATATAGGATGCAACACGATAGAGTGTGTATTAATACCTAAGAGCACGCCATCACCCTTGACAGGTACTCGGTGCCCTAGGACGGCAATCACGATGAAATCATTGAATGGTCTTTCAAAGAGCTTGTCAATGCAGCCATTGAGAATCAATAATGCATGATGTGCTTGCATAACACAGTGCCAAACAATGCAATTATTACAAGAAATCATAATTCGATAATTGCGTCCTAGAAACAATGTATACATAATGTGTCACCCCGGGCTAATGATGTAAGGTGACGTCAAGTAGTAGGGTGAGATTGAAGTTGCTAATAGTAATTGAAGAGATAACAAGCGACAAACATGTACACTTACGGATGTAGACATGCTATGTTTCATGCATATGCATGTACACACGCACAGTACACACGCACATTCGGCAGGTTACACAATACATAGATCAATAATAGTGTTCGTGTTTACCTAGGCAGTCATAGTTAATAATTCTGGGGTAGAGTTCAGCGAAGTAGCAAGAACATAAATGGCGCACGTGTTTAATCAACGTATTTGCAGTATTAACATAGCGCAAGTTATTTGGTAATTCATGTTCTTTTTTAAAATCGGGGTTTAGAGTCACTTTTAAGACTCTTTCACGATGATTTATATCACGGCTTGTCGGTTTAGGGCGGGAAGAATCCCGTAAACTCCGCGATCCGTCGTGGTGAATGTTGTAGTAAACCTCCGACCACCGGCTGGTACTGACTGACCAAGGATACTAATTGTATTGTCACGGTACAGACAGCGAATCCTATGTATCATGATCGCGTCGTGATCATTACGCTACCATCTCCAGCCCCTTACTTTGCATCTAACCATAGTGCTAATTCTGGAAATACATGCTTGAACACGTTCAGTTCAAACCCTGTTCAGATTTGACGTTTTAAATCACAAGCTTTCCATTGCTGTTGATGACATTGACTACTATTAGGTCTGTATAGAAGCAACTAGTAAGTGAAGGCAGGACTGTTAAATTAGTTCTTGCATTCGTGGTTATTGAGTAAAGTTCAAGAATGAATTAATTAAGGTAAGGGATTTTCCAAGGTGTTATCCAAACGCTAGCTGTACATAGTATATACGTGCTGAATCTTCGTGGCTGCAATTACCATTAACGAAGTAATGGCCCATCGTAAATACTGCATGGCAAATGCTTTTCCGATCCCCGTAACGGCTTGTCCAGAAAAAGCAGTATGAACTTCATATCAGCAGATGCAGACTCGACGGGAAAGCTACATACAAAGCGTAGTGTGTATAAACACTGTCCCAACCTTTCCGCACTCTTCGGGGAATAGCTGCAATAAATTCAAGTCACAGTGAAGCATCTTGAAGCTTGGTAGATATTTGGGTGAAATCAATAGTATAGCTTCGTCCTAAAATAATTCAAGTCGTCAGATTCTATTCAATTTGGCAAATGCATTAAAATCGGTATGATGTATGATTCAAATTTACCATTACAGTAAATCAGATGTCCCGCTATATAAAACTATATTAATTAATTACATGGTGTGCAGCAAACACGTTTGACCAAATATATGACACATTATGTATGGAGCCAGAGCGGCTCTATAGTACATCTATTACAATCCTAACGTGATGATGACAGTAAGCCAATAGATAAATGCCGTATGGTATTGCATGCATACGAATTTTCCATTTCTGTTAATCACAGCGTTAATAGACGGTATGATCCTGAACTATGGCAAGATTTTTCGAGATACTGATTTTGGTTTATGCATAATTCATGTATAAGAGGAACCTTTATACTTCTTGGTTCATATGCACCAGCTTCGGATTTTCTATCGACATTTCGAAGTTCATGGACTTTCTTCCAATGTCTTCTGTCATTATAGTTAATGCATAGAGTTCACCAGCAATTAAGTGTTTAATGCTGTTGCCACAATATATACATGGAAGGAACACCCGTAACAACCATATTAAACGTCTAAACATAAGAGTACAAACTACATACCCTGTAATAATTAGCACCATGTGCTACTAATACAGGGATGACATTTCGACAATATAATGCTATATTTTATGTAATTCGCGCTCGTACAGCTCTCACAGAATAACGTAACATCTCGCCGAATAACGTAGCATATCGGTGAATAACATATCAGAGAAGTTGTAATATAAATAATTCCTACCGTTATCTCTGTGTGAATATGTCTCCTTATCATGCTAGATCCGTATTAGAATCTGTTTACGAAACCGACATGAAAGCTTCGTTCTCATGACGGTCTTGTTGACGGTGACCTGGTGGTTGAAGGAATCTCAATCTTATCTCAGATTTGCACATTTAATAAACACACTCTGGCAATATGATGAACTGGGACGAGGTGGGGAGGATTCAAGGAGAAGATAGTTCAGCACGGGACAAACATGAAAGCAGGAAGTCAACTAAAACACATTTACATATGATCTGATCATGATACAGTTGGGCCCCAAAGAATTAATTTCGTTTCACTTGAGTATTAAAAAACAGTCACTCAACTATTATACATACTGTTAACTTTTACCGGTGCTATTATAAATGCTTTGAGAAGCGTTTTGTTTTCTTCGAACGGTATACGATTTACATTTCTTTTATAAAAGTTCCACCAATAACACATGTATACTAGATAAACCTGATCGATGTAGCCCATTTAGTAAGTTGTTTATAACACAACATACTCGACTTGTGTCTAGTTATCTCTACCTCCCAGTAAAAGAATGTATGTCAAATGATCTGCCATGATAATTCAACCTACAAAAGCGTTAATACGAAATTGAATATTACAAACGGAAGGTATTACCATCAACAGCAAGTCCATGCCCATTCTCTGAGGTATCGCACCTGCAGTTCGGGTTATAGATGTATATATGTACCAAGTAATTATTCAGGTACAGACTGGCTTTAGCTTAACCCAATGGTTGTTTTGCCTTTAGTTTGGTAGCTATTGTACACAATGTAATAATAAAGTTATAAACAATGTACATGTGAATGGATCCAAATTAGTGTCATGAACGTCCTGGAAACATGACGTTGGAACATTTGAAATACATACGGAAGAGATGTTAACATTAACTGCACGTAGAGGTGTTTGGCCTGTATCTGTCGATGCTACAATACTTATAGTCTTCCAGCACAGTTACTTGAATGTACGGTGTAACCACGTTACCGTAGACTATGTGTGAACTTGCCTCTTTAACAGTCTACAGTTAAGTATGATTAATATTTTCGGTGAATTGCAACTTGTTGTGTACAGCTACAAATATTGCAAGGCGGTATATGGCATTTACGCCGACAGTTTAATGTATAGGTGCACTTACAACTGACCTTCGTAAATCAAGTAAAGGATACGTAATATTGTGGAGTTGTCTGGTCTTGGTGAGTTATGGAAAGGTCGTGAGCGACGTACAATGGCTACACCACACGAAGATCTTCATATTGACAGGGTATGTTGAGGGATGGAATCAGACCCTTTCACCTGCTATGCATCCCCGAGAACGAGACTCAGAGACTGCCCTTAAAGGCATAATATCACAGATATTTATGGTTGTTTTGTTTTGTTTTCCACCGCTATTTGGTAGACATATATCCATTGCAACCCCCTGTAGACAGACAGCCTGACTATGGTCATAGTGTTATTTGCTTCAGTATGTCAATGCAAGGGGATATAACTCAGTGGTCCTGGGGACTAAGTACATAAGTAAATAACAACTTTTTGTTGGATAAATCAAGCGTAATTAGTATAAGATTGAAATACGTTTGTCCATTACACATTTCTATCAACTGTGATATTATGCCTGTAAAAGCGCCGCGCTTCTGAGTGTGATAAATATAAGTAACTGGAACCCAGTTCTAATGTGAAAGAAATATGTAACTCGTGTTTTCGCAAATATCACGGTATCAACGAAATACAGATTATTACGTATATACGTATAGACATCTGGCCTGTGTTTCAGATGATGATGGTGATTACTTAAATACTTAAAGGCAACTGTGATCGAACTCTAAGCGGAACATGGGTATTACTGCATTGGCGCCTGACCATGTCTAGTAACGAATGTTTGTTTAACATAACTTATACATTATGGTATGTCTCTCTTGACATAGACGATACAAACATAGATCATCACCGATTGCTTGGTGCATGTACACATATACATGTCTGGCTACATACTATACCAAGCATTAGAACCACGGTGCACCAAACAACAATATGCTCACAATGTTAGTGGCTCCGGCCATTATTATGTAGCAGCTTCTTGTCGGTAAGGAATCACCAACCCCACTGGGGAAGGGTTAAACCTGTTTATTGTCCGGTAATAGATTTCCCTGTAAGTACAATATTTACAAAATGTATAAACAATAACAATAGCATATTCACATGCATATTCTGGTAATTAACATTGATGCATTAATTACAATTCACAATAGATGATCATTAAACTGTACAATCATTATAACCATACTTCTACGCAATAGAAGTGACAACTATTAAACATGAATGCATATTAGCACTTATAATGACAATTACAATTACAACGCAATGCATAGCATACCCTGTGTGTGGCACCGGGGAAATTACTGGATGATGCGATGTCAAGGAATAATCTGGATGTTTCCTATTGTAATGAGGCCGAAACATCCTACTTGGAACTACTATTTGGCTGAAACGTTCAGGGCCGAACCTTCCAGGCCGAACACTACCGCTGCCGAAACGTCCATGGCCGATACGTGCTACATTCATATCGCAGTTACCTATACACAATGCTATATATTATTATTATTGCATTCCAACAACACCTCTGACATCTCCCTTTACAACCTGAGTGATTGAAATCCACACGTAAGTTACTGACATTTAGCAATCAGCACTATGTCTGCTTCTAGAATTATCAGAAGTAGTTGTCTGGAAAGTCTAACTCTCTGCAATGTATCACCACAGACACCATTGTGTTTCTCAATCAGTTCGTTTTCTCTATCAGTACAGGCTACTTCTGGAATGTTTCATTATAACACATTGCGATAATCATCTATGTAACATATCTAGACGACTTATTTGACATTACCGTTTTCTATCTGTCAAAGCACTATACATAGACAGACTATATGCCAGACTGTATTCATAGCCTTCTAGTTGAAGATCATCAGGTAATAACACTACATGGGTGGGTATAGGCTGTGCTTATTGTATCACCAGATAGATATGCCAAAAGGTTGATACTTGTAATACATATGAAACGAAAGTACATTTAAAAGTCTACAAATTAGTAAAATTACATTTTGTAAGCAACATTGACATTGTATATCTTGAGAGTTGCGGTACATTTAGATTGGTCGTAATTAACCCGTTTGAGTGAAATAAACCATGCTATGAATATAAATACTAGTATTTCACTAGTGAAATAACATGATGGACTCATCACCATACCATAGTGTGTAACTGTAATCATGTGCGCAGCCAAAA
>JAUTBV010141325.1:0-11311 GCA_032361325.1 Lepetodrilus fucensis
AACACATCAAATTTCTATAGATTTGGGTATAAAACTATGTAATATAGATTACTAGTATATAATAATACAAGTAAGTAATACAATAATACAAGTGAATTCATTCTTAGGACACCCTAAGGCTTAAAACAAAGTTGGTTTTGTTAAATGGTGTGTGTGTGTGGGGGTGTGTGGGGGGGGGGGGGGTGTGTGGTTGTGTGTGTGTGTGTGTGTGTGTGTGTGCACGATGGACATATTTGGCCCACTGCCTATGCAGTAGACAAAACATCAAATGAAGTCATATAGTCTTCAGTAAACATTCGCTTCCTGCACTATAATTGGATTACCCACAATGCAACACGGCTGACAACCACCACTGTCAAATGATGGCATTTAAAGCTGAAATCCACAATGTAAAAGCTGTTCGTTTTCATATTTTAGTCGTCTAGTAGATCTAGCAATGCCTATTTCAGTGATTTTCAAAGCCTGACAAAGGGATTGTTTGGCAGTACAATTATTTATAAAGAATTACAACAACTATATATCAATTAAATGATCAAGAAACAGTGATAATGACCAAAAGCTATATAAATTGATATTTTCCCTATGTATAAAGGTTCTTAAATAAGCACAATAACTATAAACTAGGGTGATTAATTTTGCGACCTACTAAGTTACTATCACAAGACACCAATTTACTATAACAACACAGTCCAGGAACAAAGAATACCGACACATCAGGGAAAGCAGGAGGATAGAGAGAAAGAGAAATTGTATATTATCGTCTCGCCCACTGTTACACAAGATAAACACATCATGAAACATAGTGTTATACAATGTTATACAATGTTATACAATGGTCATCAAAATGGCTATGACAGACAATACTATGTTTGTTACTAAACTAATGTCTAAAAGGTAAATGATTACAATATAAATGCATTGATAAACCGTGACATAATACAGGTGATCTATACATGATTTATTTATCAAATACTATCACAGTTTCTTGATCATTTGCATGACAATATATTTACATTACAATACTAGCACATCTTTTTGTTTTCCGTGTAATTTTTCATAAACACTTGTACTGCCAAACAATCCCTTTGAAAATCGCTGAAATAGGCATTGATAAACTGTCACTCAAGCAAAGTGGGATTTGAGATCTACTAGACGCCTAAAATATCAGCTGCTTAGCAGACGATGCATATCTTTTGGTCACCATGTAAAATATGTTATCTGGTAAATATAATTGTCATTAAATACTTGCACTGCAAAACAATCCATTTGAAAATCGCTAACATAGCCTAGTGTCAAGCAAAGTGGGAGCTTAGCAGATGATGCACAGCTGGGGTAAAACGATATATGGCACAAAGAGCATATATCGAATATATTATCGAATATATTATCTGCAATGTTTTTCAAAAACAAATTCCACATCTAGAAAGTACAAGGCATATGTAATACATTAACGCAAAAAACACTCACTAATGTAACTGGAATTAGAAAATTAACAGCTTTTACATCATCGATTTCAGCTTTAAATGCCATCATTTGACAGTTGAGGTTGCCAGCCGTGTTGCATTGTGAGTAATCCAATTATAGTGAGTGAGTGAATATAGAGTTTAACGTCGCTGCGGGATCCAATTATAGTGCAGGCAGCGAATGTCAATCTGTCATTAAAATCAACATGGGTATATAGGAGTGTCATAGTTATTTTAGCTGACTGGCAACCAATAAACTAGCCAATCGCACATTAACCCTCTCACTGCTGGATTAGACTAAAGCACTGATCCTTAGGGCACATCTGGTTGCCTCCAGCACGGAGAGGGTTATAGATTGCACTCCATCTGCCACCATTCACTGAGAATAATTAATACCTAGCAATGGAAGCATACTAATATACAACAAACTACTTACCAAGATTCTTTCCAAAGCCATCCTAGCTAACCAGCAATTGAGGAATATTGGGAGAAATATGTCCTTCAGTAACATTGGGTAGCAGATCTGGATAAATCACATAATACAACCATATACCCCTCTTCCGGTCTCGTTGCCATGGTTTATTTTGTATCCGGATATACATGTACACTTTTTCAGAGGAAGTGTACGTAATATCAGAAATGAACATACACTTTTTCAAAGCATTACTTCGTTAATTTTGTTGAAAGTGTACGAATATCGGAAATACAAGTACACTTTCCCTTCATTGAGTTGTGCCCGAACCTGGGATCGAACCAGTGTGGTGTTCAAAATAATATCTTAATTTCCACAGCTGCTACCACGGGACCAAATAGCTGACTGAAGATAAGACCATTCGTTTATCTAGTTATGACTGATTCAAGAAAGTCACGTGGCTATGATGTCACGTAAACATGCTACGTTGATGAGGATCCCCATGGGTGATATGGCGGGTCGATGATCTATTAATAGCTTACACTATGTTATACATTTATTTTCTCAGAAATTTCATAGATTTTACAGTTAAATGCTATACTATGTAGTACTCGACCGGAAGAGGGGTATATGACAGTTACAACCACACTTTCCGAGGTGTATCAGTCAATATCACAACAGTTTTGATCGTGATGCCTCCTCGGCTTCCGCCTCGGAGACCCCACTACCAAAACTGTAGGGATATTGACCGATACACCTAGGAAAATGTGGTTGTACCTCTCACATATCAGCATATACATGACATAAAAGATAAATAAAATCATACCTATGACCAACCGCTCAGCGTGTATGAGAGACAGAAATCAATTAAAAATTGCATAAACTATATATTTAAAATTATGTAGTATGTATAAAATACACATTCTTAAAAAATATACACAAAATATACTAGTATATTGAGTATACTATCATACATAGCGGTATTGATAATTGGACATGCAATACAAATGTATCCATGGAGATATAAACCTGCAACGTCTCTGTACTCTGGTTAGGAATTACCTGGTAACTTCTAAGTTGAACTAATTGCTAATTATGTTGCCGTTGGACTATATTTAATTCTATAAAATTGATTAATTTCAACAGTCAACTCACGGAGTAAGCAAGCTTAAGGTGCGTTCAGGCCTAACGCTGGAACTGGATCGGTCCCCGTTGCGTTTTCCCCGCACAGATCACTTCTTATGAAAAGGCAAGAACTGTGAACATCTAAAGGTGAAATGCAGCACGATTTTACCACACGATTTAGGTTTAGAAAGTTCGTGCAGTTTCATAAGAAGTGATCTGTACGGGGAAAACGCAGCGAGACCCGCGGGAAAGGTCTGAACGCACATGTAAGCTGAAAAATATAATCACACGTCTTCAAACCCAAATGGAAGTTAATTCGATGGAAATTGCAAAGTGGTTGGCGCACAGTGCTTATCATTGTGGACTAATAACGCGATTAAGCTTGGCTACACGTCCTATCTCAACTGCCTGTCTGACGGTGTGTCTCGTGTAGACAGAAACCCGACAAGAGACAGGTCGCTCTAATTACAGCTTTCATTTCCGTCTATCATAAACCAGCACGTTTACTGAGAAACGCTGCGTGCGTGTATTGAAGCATTGGCAATGAGGTGGACCCAACGTCGTCCACGTAAGGAAGATACAGACGTAATCGTGTTTAATAGTTATAATATTATTTTAAGCACGTTACGAAAGTCACAAATAAAGGATACTGCAGCTGTTGTGCATATTTTATATAACAAGTCAACACCAATTTAAACAAAATAGAATTTAAATATTAATCGGAAATTACTTTGAATGTACATGCAAAAGCTGGACCTATTGGTAATTGATATTCGCTAAAAACTTAGAACTTTACGTTTTTAGCAAATATTAATGTTTAAGGATTAGGTTTGATATGTACATACAAGAGCAATAGTTGCTTGTACAATATGTATGACATTAACTCTACTAAAACATATACTGACAAGAATTAAGACATAAAACAAACACAATTTGATTAGTAAAATCCAAGAAAGTTGCCCACGACCTACATGTATTTGTATAGATCTACCTAGAGTGTACGACCTATGTATAATAACACACCTATTAAACAGCAGAAGGAATGTCATTCAGATACAAACATAGCAAGCAAACACATTTCGCAGTCAATATCTATAGAACATTAATGTGTCTACCCCTCTCCGCCCATAATACGATTGTAAAATGTTAAATGTCAAACAGCTACACTGCCTATAAACTTTCCCTTTAGTGGTTTGGTACTTCGATTTTCAACTAGATTAATCCATCAGCCATGTTATTTAGAAACAGGTTGATATATGCTACCATGCGCTACTAGATATATGCTACTAGAATTACGAAGGAGAAGCACCGGAATTACGAAGGAGAAGCACCGGAAGTACGAAGGAGAAGCACCGGAAGTACTCCAAACCACAATTTCAATTGGCATTAAAATATGTCCGCACTAAATTCAGGAGTGAGTTAGTGAAGATGGAGTTTAACGTCGCTGCGGGAATCTTTCTCTCATTTGTAACGATACTAAATTCAGGACTACTGTAATAAAGGCTAGCTTACAAGAACCGGAAACAATAATACCATTTTGCATTAAATTATGTTTATCACTAATTGCGGGATTTAATGTGATAAATAATGGTGACATGCACGTGGAAAAAAAATAATACTATTTGGCATTTATTCGTAGGACAACCTACCCTCTGAAACAAAAGACAGTTGCCTATTTAACACCATCCTCGAAAACCCAGGCCATTATGACTACACTAACCTCATATTATTTGACGGAGGTTAGTGTAGTCATAATGGCCTGCGTTTTCGAGGATGATTTAACACCTACCAATGATAAGTAGACAGCTAGTGGCAATATGTTTCAGATGATGAGAATAATCATTCGATTCTGCTATTTGCATATGACCAAGTGGAACAGATTGATGTTTAACTACAATATCTAATAATAGCATATTGTATTATTGACATTGCCATTCTCAGCCTGCTAAATCTCCTGACACTTTCCGGAAAGCCCTCAAAACTAATTTATTTACAACAGTTTATCTTGGTTAATTTCTTAATCACTGCAATTCTGTCTAGACCATGTCTAGATGACTGTGCGTTCACGGCGAACATTTCCTTAGTAAACCGCATTATAGACCGGATAGTGTTAAGCGCCTGTGAGCAGCCTAACCGGAACTGGGCGCCATTGTTTATATTATTATTATTATTACTACTACTGTTATACATCTTGGCTTGCTTTAGCGAATGCTATACTATATATGTCAATGTCCATTCGAGACATAGGCCTACTCATTGCTATTTTAGGGAAAATTGAGACATCTGATATTCACACCATTTTCATCACTGTTATGACATCATTTCTACACTTTTTCGGCAATTTTCTTATGGCAAGCAATATAAATCGTATCAATTGTGCGATGTAAATGCTAGTAGATAGCCAAGGATCTAAATTATGTCTGGACTAGGAACTATAGCTGGACACGTCACAGTTTATGATTGCGTCTCATTGAGAATAATGTCGAGAATATTCATATTACATCTGAACGTTAGCATTGTAAATATTGACTCAGATTATATATAGTACCCGAATATTTGTTATTTAATTGTAAAAAGGATGGCCATAGCCTTGACTTGTAATACCTGGCCTACCTAGATTGTAACAGTAAATGACATTGAATTGTAATTATTACAACTGGTTCCAACGTTCGTTTTTATTTACATATCATACGTTAAATAACGTTTCTTCTCCTTTTATCAGGTTTGTATAATTACGAGTCGAATCGTAATTATAATCACAATGAAATGAAAAACACTTGCTAAATGCGTCGAAGGAGGAACACGTTTGAGTATTAATCTGGTTGTGTGCTGAACTAAAACAATTTGGGTCGAGTATTACAATTCATGGCTCTGTACAACGTGTCACAATATGTCCACTACAAGATCTAAAATACCAACAATGCGTAAAATTCCATGACCTTTCTGAAATAAATTAAAATGAAATTAGGGTATATAAATATTGCTTTATTATCATGAATGTGGGCGCTTAAATATGCTATATTGTAATTTACACGTTTAGTAGTGGGTAGATAAACTAGATATACGCCATGGCATTATTCAAACAGTCGTACATTATCACATCCATGGCTACATGGGAATAAACAATGTATCATGCGATACGGCAACATATGGTAGGATCTAGGTTCAAGTTTTATTCATATTCAATTTCCTGAACAATTGGCTTAATGATTATAGCGTCAAGTACCGTGGATGATTGTAGAAGACAGGTTTGTGTTCCGTGATCAGTTACTGCTAAATAAACAGTTTTTAAAAATAGCAATTAGTCTCGCAGCTGTTGCAACATTTATATTATTCTTTTTTTAAAACTTTTGTTACACCTTTCATACTGCTCAGTGCTCGCGTGTTTGCGTATTTAGCTTGACAGCCTAGATACCACAATTGCACTATGTATCTTTATATAATAGTATATTGTCGAATGTATTGGTTTATAATTTAGTACGATTGCATCAGTCTGGTGTATATATGTCTGGTGTATAGATGTCTGGTGTATAGATGTCTGGTGTATAGATGTCTGGTGTATAGATGTCTGGTGTATAGATGTCTTGTGTATAGATGTCTGGTGTATAGATGTCTGGTGTATAGATGTCTGGTGTATAGATGTGCTACCAACTGCTGGCTGAGACCAGTAGGAACTTCTTATATCGTGTGTGGGTTTATGTGTGTGTGCGTGTGTGTGTGTGTGTGTGTGTGCGCGCGTGCGTGTGTATATGTCTGTGCATCAGTGTCCCGTTTCACAAAGAACGATCGTAGATCTACGATAGTCTAAACTACGGTAGCATGGAGTTTGATAGCGCTAAAGTCGTTCTGGAGAACTTGATCTAGATTAGTGAAAACGTAAATTTCGAATGTAAATGAAGAATACTCACCGCATGTAGGTTAGGCTCTGGATTAAAGTAATATGAGTACGCTTGTACTTTATTCAACGTAGAGCCTAATCTATCATGCATGCTAGTGATATCGTGTATACATATGTATCATTCAATAGTGAATAGTATTTTGCTGCCAGGTCTGTGTTGTTTGGATAATTATAATGCCAGTCAGTCTTAATTATTTGTTGAAAGACCACTAAAACACTTATCATATATTACTGCATACAATTCACTTATTTTAAATTAACTCTGAGATAACCCATTTAATCACGATGACCTCGAAGATAGCCTTAATTTCTACGTATAGGTATTCGTAGTCACACGCGTTATTCAACATCTTACCACGCAAAATGTGCAGATTCAGGCATTCAATTAAGATTAATAATAAGGTATGATTATTCTCAGCCACAGCTATGTAATTGGCTATTAAGCCATCGCTTGATCGCGCGGGTAATAAGCCAGAATAATTCCTCCAGAATTGCGTTCTCATTGACGCAGTTGCCGGTGAACTCTCCTGGGAAATATGCTGATTGTGCTTCAGCAGCTCATAATTCGGACATCAATGTCCGGAGGCCGAATGGTCACGTGGACACAATGCACAGTGGGTCAGCCGCACTGGTCAGCAGACGCTAGTCGCAGACTAATCAGATGAGACAGTCTCGTCAAACATCATTGCACGAAGCTGTCTATCTAGTGCTCTGTTCGTGTTGGAAGCATATTGGATACAACTGATCAGGTTGTTGTTTTTAAAGTGTGGTTAAAAGCCGCTTTCAAGATCACTTCACGTATATAAGCTTATATTATGAATAGCTTGTTGCAGAATGAAGTCAGCGACATCCGTAGAGCTGAATGTTGCAGTAAATCATAATACGGACATCATATGCTTATGGATGGTTCTTGCTCACAGCTAGCGAAGGTTTAACAATAATACTATCTATTTATAATGTCAATCATAAGTAAAGATGATATTATGGAAATCATTAGTCGTAGAGATTGTTTCTCCTTGCATCTAGCGATCGTTTATCAACGAGTATAATCTCTTCCATTATAGATATGCGTCACGACCTGATGAAGGGAACACACCAGTTGCTGTAGTATACATTGCATCTGGGTCAGAGACCTGATCAAATATCCTCTATTGAAACTTCGTGATGCTGTATGTAAAGGGACAGACATGTTGCGTGGTATATCGAGGCACGCTGGACAAAGAAGCGAACACTGTAGAAACATGATTCAAGGACGTATATTGACTCTCCCCAAGATAGCTGGACAAAGAGTTCTATTTGACTTCCAAATACTCATTTCTGAACGACCTATTCCGCCTCTAACATACAAATAGTAACTGTATTATCTATTGGCCTTATGAAGTGTGCAATGCCAAGACTTTCATAGTAGGTACTTAGCCATGCTATTTTCTTTAAATTCGGAAATGTATATCAGCTCGTCACTGCTGGAACAACCCTTCAGGTATACGAGTGTGTTCTGTCCCTTGGGTTAAAGCTTGAAATGACATATTGCATTGCATATCTATACGATTATAGATATGTGCCATACGAACTGAAGGGAATACACCAGTTGCTATATAGTATAGGCCTACATTGTATCTATGTCGGCGACGTAATCAAACATCCGTATTGAACCTTCGTGATGCTGGACGTAAATGGACTTCCATTGACTTCCGCTGCGTACAGACACGTTGTGTAGTGCATCGAGGCACGCTAGACAAGGAAGCAAACACTGTAGAAACATGATTCAAGGACGTATATTGACTCTCTCCTAGACAGCTGGCATCCCAGAACCAAAGAGTTCTATTTGACTTACAAATAGTCAGTTCTGAACGATCTATTCTGCCTCCAACATACAAACAGTAACGGTATTAGCGATTGGCCGTGTGCAGGATGCAATACGAAGACATCATGGCACTTAACAATGTGTTTACTGTATTCGGAATTGTATATCAGCTCGTTACTGTAGGAACAACTCTCCAGGTATACGAGTGTGTCCTGTCTCTAGGGTTAAAACTCGAGATGTCTACTGATGTACTGCAATACATTACACAAGAGTGTCGCCCCAGCCGGAATCAAGTTACTGGATTGCGCAGAACGCATCCTGTGAGACTCTGGGGTCTCGACACGGTTTCAATCCATAATATTATCTTCGTGAGATCTATTAGAAAGAAATGAATGGGTTTTTTTTATAAAAAAGTCGTCAATATCCGGTGGAGTGGACAATGTTATCCGGATTCAGACAAGGTGAATGGGCGCGCATCCTCTTACCCGCCCGCCGTTTCCACCTCAACATTGCACCCCCCTTTTTCATGTATTTGTCGACATCCTGTTCTTAATACCCAAAGGTGTGCTTCGCAACCCAACCTTTCAAATTGATCTATTTTCCAGTTACATGGACTATACATACAACCATATTTTGTGTATTTTTATTTCACGCATAACTCTCTCTGTCCACGGTGTTATTTCTGTGAATTACGACGAAGATAGGCAGGCCGACTAAGAGAAACCTTGCTTTGACGGACACACTTTTGGAAGTCAGACGAAAATAAATTGGGTTCAGTTTCCTGTATGTATTCGTATTTCTAGCGGAGTTCCGTATATTATATATTTAGCTGAGTTCCTTAAAACGAGAAATATGTTCTCTCATTCACAGCGTGAGAATTATCAGGTGTGTTATTGTTTATACGACGTCGCATTCGCAGCGTAAACAGAATCTTGTCAGAACAATACTGGTGAAATACCAGGCCATGTACAGGTAGAAATATCAATCAAATATTGTAATCAGGTGTAATCAGGTGTAATCAGGTGTGGTATATACAAGCTGGATTCAGGTATGCAAATACAACCGGAAGTACACATACACAGTGACATGCACACAAACACACACAAGCAAACTCAGGTACGCATACACATACACAAGCACATACACACATACACACACACACACACACACACACACACACACACACTAACTCCCTACGTACAAATGTAATATACTTCACATTCAATTGCATTATTACATACACACTTGATTAGATCTTATGTCTGGCGTAGTCAATTGGATTAGTTAGTCGTAAGAGGTTGACTCTGAGAAGGAATTGTAGTAATTGTCCAATTGGTATCCGATGTATTATTTATATACACAGGCTAGGCATATTGACTACATCTACAGAATCTTGTAAGCGACTCTAAATCCAAACTAAAACAAAAAGAAGAAAATACTGCCCACGCAACAGTCCATCATGTTAGCTCTTATAGCAATAATTGGGCGGCACAGATTAATTCATCTTTCATTATTGTATCTATTGAATCGTGATTTACAATTGTCCACGTGTTTGCCGAGAGCAATCCTTGAACTCACAAACGTCCAGTCCATTTGACGATTTCACCTTGAGGCGCGGTCCCAGTATTCACGACTGACAGCGTTTTCCGTGATACGGAAACATCGCATTCATATTGATTATTGAAATAGATACTCTGTGATATAAAATTGACACGATATTGCCACGCCACTGATCACGTTAGGCCCTACATACAGGCAAGTGTGCATTGATGGGGACAGGGTTTATATACTGTACTTCACATATCTGCAGGAATTGTGTTGAGCTTAGTACTGTTGGTTCTCATAGTCGTTTGTTCGTGGGGGGAATGTAAATTTAGTATACATGGTAAATATGTGTGTGTATCGTAAACTAATTGACTCATTATATTTACAAAATTAATATCCTTCTGTTATTACACCTACACATACAGACACACGCACACACACACGCGCGCGCGCACACACACAAACACAAACACACACACGCGGGCGCGCGCACACACACACACCGACAGATACACACAGGCACACGCACAGAGAGAGAGCGATAGAGAGAGGGGGTCGTGGTGAAAGAGAGAGAGAGAGAGAGAGAGAGAGAGAAAGAGACACCGGCAGACACATAGAGATAGAATGAGAGAAACGGAGAGAGAGAATGAGAGAGGAAAATATAATGAGAGAGAGGGGGAGAGAGAGAGAGAGAGAGAGAGAGAGAGAGAGCGAGCGAGCGAGCGAGAGAGTGAGAGGGAGACCAAATTGGTCAGAAAGAAATGTGAAAATAATTAAAGTTTAATTTCGCTGGTGGTTTCCAATTCAATTGCTATAGCTAGGCAATTGCTAAAATAATGTGTGTGTTTAACCTACTCGTTTTCCAATGTACATCCCTGTATCAAAACCGATGTCTATGAACCTCCAGCTTGGCTTTGTCTTTGCTTTGACTGGCTTTATTTGCCATCCGGCTCCAGCTGTTTTTTTTGTTTTTTGTTGTTGTTGTTGTTTTTTGTATTGGGGCTTAAAGTCGCTTTCTAGAATCTTTCACTAATATCACGACTTGTCAGTTTAGGGCAGGAGGA
>JAUTBV010141336.1:0-11310 GCA_032361325.1 Lepetodrilus fucensis
CGTAGCTTTTTAGATTTTACGATACTTCACTGATCCTTGGGGCATTCTATTCAACTTCAAGACAAAGTTACATTGAATCGTACATGTTATTGCTACTATGACACCCCCCCCCCCCCCCCACACACACACATACACATCCCCCCTCCATGCATAACGATAACAATCTCAAGTAGGATGCCATTACACAGTAAATGGCTTATTGCAAAGGCTTTTTTCGTTTGCATTTTACTTTTATAAGAAACAATACAGTCTTGGGGAAATGCAGTAAATAGTGCAATGCGCAATGTATAAATCCAATGTTAATGTTGAATAAAGTCAAAATATAAATCTGTATTGTGTACTTGTGAATCAGTGTAGACGTTTTAAGGCTGGATGTGCGTCTTCGTGCTGCAAGTTGCTTTAAGTATGTACCTAATTAAGATAATGCGAAACAAACACGATTAAACATACATGTGTGTTTAATATGAGAATGAAAGTATTGGAGACAATCCTACAGAAGCGTTGAACTCGCGCTTTTCACATTAATTGGCTTCCTGCGGTTTCTCGCACAATGTCATGAAGATAACTGTTAAATTGATTAAATGTAAATATGCTCAGTCTGGGCCAATCAGAATAATCTTAGATTATTCCTGTGCTTCTTTCAAGAGTCAACTATCCATTGTGCATGTATACACCTAAGCAGTGTGGGACATGACAGTCATGCTTTACATGTCCTAAGTGGTCAACGACCGTGGTAAATAAGTACTAATGTATTGCACTAGCCAACAAGAACCGGACATTCATGTGTGAGATAAGATAAATACCAACGTTATATTGTACAACTGATGTCAACTGTTAGCAATGTCTTGTCTCTTACGAAGACGATGCCGTCTCCTGCTATGACGTCCTTCTAGTCTGTGTTTTCTCATTTCTTTTATATTTCTAATGGCACTATCTATTGAATTCTTGTCCGTAACACCGCTAGGTGACAATGTCATCGCCTGGATTTTAGATGTCTTGGACTTCCTATATTTATGGCGGTGTCTACGATTCACATTCTGCCCTTTCAAACCGTTTCTAAAATTCAGGCCCCGGGTGTGATTTGCAACATTGAGTTTACTGATGAAAGAGCCGTTGCCAAATTTGCCACGTCTTCTTGGTGAACGGACTGCGGACTTACCACCACCACCACCACCACAATCATCATCATCATCATCATCATCATCATCATCATCATCATCACCACCAGCAGCATCACCATCAACAATGTCATTATCTGCAGGATCATTTGAAACCACAGTCCTTTGTGGCGAGGACGGAGTAGGAACTGTTACACCATTGGATGTGTCAGGGTATGGTATCGTCTCGACTGAAGAAACACTCTGTGTTGCTGTCTCACCGCGAGATGCTCTAGAATGTTGACGAGTGCAAGGTTTCTCTGGATTGTGTTCACCAAGTCTCCTTTGTGAGATTCCTGCCTTGGTGTTTACGTCTTTGCCTTTGCCTTTAGACGATGACATGATGCCGAAAGTTCTACGTGGCACATGCCTCTTAGGAGACTTCTGTTGCGCAACTTCCGGTGTCGTTGTTTTCTCGAATGTCTTCTCTTCTTGGGCGTCACGATGTGATATTCCTATGATGTTTATGTTTCTTCGTGATCTGCCCAAAACAAATACAAGTTTACGCAAAGCTATCACCGTGTTTATAATCATAATAATTTGTTGTTGAGTGAACTATTCGACTATTTGTTAACGGAAACCTTGTAACGAAGCTTATTACATTATTGACTTCAAAGTTCATTGTATCCACTTAAATAAAACTCTCTTCTCTTCATAATATTAAATTTTTCCACGCACAGATCACTTCTTAGGAAAATGCACGAACTGTCCACACCTAAACCGTGCGGTAAACCGGTTTCCCGGACGGTTTAGGTATGGACAATTCATGCATTTTTATAAGAAGTGATCAGTGCGAGAAGAACGCAGCGGGGCTCGCATTTCAAGGTATGGCGCTAATTTCCAGATACTTACATTATTCCAGCCTCGTCCACACAACATTCCATGAACTTGTTCCAGCAGACGGTCCTGTTCCTTCTGATGTTACCGAGTCTTTTCCTGGTCTGACGTCTAAATGACTTCCACAGATCGCGACATGACCTGTATACGCTTGGTCTCCAATGTTGCCGAGAATCCGCAGTTGCCTTCCCTTGTCGGCAACATTCCAACTTCATTTTTGATTTCTGGACATGTGCTTTCAACTCTGAAAATATGAAGACCATATTACTGTGTATGCTGGTTATAGGTTATTTGACTCAAATGATTCTGTTTAAGTCTATATGTCTTATAGATGCCTACCATGTATCTCTTCTTCTATTGCCAATAACATCGATGTTGTGTTTGTTCCAATCTGCTTTCGCTTCGAACGAGTCATGCGCAGACTGTGACTTCCGGTATGGACATCAGAAGGAAATACTTCCACGGTCAGGGAACTACCATCTTTAACAAGACGCCTCGGAATCGTCGTCGATGTTGTTGATGTTGAATTGTCGGGCTTCCTCGTCGAGGATAGGGGTGGGTATGAAGCAGCTTCTTGTTGAAGAACCGCCATGTCCTGTCTGTCATCCTCGAGGAAATACTTCGTCTTTGCGTTCTGGGGGTAGAGACTAAGGTTTTAAAAAATAACAACCGGTGCTCGCATGTTTACTGCAACATTCAGCGCTACGGAATTTGTGGGTTTCTTCCTGTCATGCTCTAAACTGACAAGCCGTGATATAAGTGAAATACTAGTGACATTTGCTATACACACCAAATGGCAAAAAAATAACAAAACAAAAGAAACAACCACAACGAATAAAGTGAATACGACTCATTTAGAAATACAATTTGTCATAAAATATATATAGTATCAAGACCAATCTCATTAAAATCAGATCTCAGCGCAGCAGGTTTTGTATGGTGATTTCCTGAGACCGTTAACGAAGCGAGTGTCATGTATATCTGTTTGAGCGTTCGTTTCGGATCTTATTTTAATGATACTGTATCAAAACTGGGCTTATGATACATTTTTAACCTTCTTCCTGTCCTGTCGGAAGCAACCAAGGATTCCCTTAGGCATGCGATAAACATAATAGACGGATCTTATGGTTGGGAATAGGGAGCATTGTGACATTGTAAACATCAATATATACATACATGATTTAATTCTAACATAGCCGGGTGTGATATATGTTGCTCCTGCTGGTCTTGGCCAGAGGGGTTACCCTTTTCGCTAAGTCGGTTCTTAAAGCTTTGGCCTCGCAATCCAGCAACATTGATTCTGCTTCACTAACATGCTGGTATATTAATTAAATGGTTACCTTCTGTACGTGATCAAGTTCCACCGGATGGTCTCCTAAGTCATTGACGGGATCCATCTCATCCAGTGAGAACTCAACAGAAAACTCACGCTTGGCATTACTGTCGAATTTCGAACCCTTGTCGAAGCACCTGTAACGATGCTCGGCTGTGGAAATAAAGTAAAATTTACAATAAACAGATCTAGTTGGATAGCATCACACAATGATTAGAGTAATCAGTATCTCCGCCCCGGGGGACCCGGCATCAATGTTCGCGAAAGTTACATTTCTGACAACATATTGATAGAATGCACTGTCGAGTGGCAATGCAGATATCAGTACCAGCCGGTGCTCACAGGTTTCCTGCAACATTCAGCGCTTCGGATGTTGCAGGTTTCCTCCTGCCCTAAACTGACAAGTCGTGCCAATAGTGACATAATATAGAAAGCGACTCTAAATCCAAATTTAAAAATAAATCAATCAATCAAAAATCGAAAACAAAATCAGTATCTAACACTATTTGAGAGAGCTTCAGATTTCACTTGGATTCATACTGACCTAATCTCCAGCAACAGTCTGACTCTTGTTTCTTCATGAACAATGCCCTCTGTGAAGTGAACGGTATGTCAGGGTTACCGTCACTGCAGAATTGGTCTATCCGCCATCTGCGCATGTCATCGAAACACCTCGTTCTTCCGGCAACGGTCTGGAATGATAACAGTGACTACTACTATACCGATTTGTATCCACATTTCAAAGTTTTACTCTTCAACCAAAAACTATTTTCGAATTGTCATGTGAACATCTAGGCTATAAAAGTATTACTTATAAAAATTAATGATACATTCTAAATTTGACATGTTTGACTATTACTGTACGAATCAATATAGGCCTACGTAATAATCAATATTGTGAAACATCAAATATATTTTTCCACATCAGAAGGCAGCAATACTTCTTTCTAAGGTATTTCTTTCGACAATTATGCAAATGCAAGTATGCCACGGACATTCGAATACTAGTAATTCAATCAATTAATGCAATATTCTATTCAGGTAATTATTTATTGTTTTGTTTATGGAAGTACATGAAGTTAAAGTATGCCGTGTACTTCATCAACCCACCCGAATTTTGCAGCATTCCTGAATATCGCCAAGTCTCTGTTGATTTACAATCTTCAACCTTACAGACATTCGTGATAGTCCTCGTCGTTCTAGGAAGAACTCCCCGGGCTTGTCGATGAAGCGCAGCTGCATTTTACACAGCAAGTCCAATCTGTCAGCGCGACTCATCTGAACACATAATTGCTACATGTAAATTATACATTATACAATATAGTACAAGGTACAATGTACAATAAGAATGGTAGTATAATGGATACCTAGATTGTATATGGTATAAAGAAAGGTTAATAGACCATTATGAAAACCAGTGAGTGCGGAAGCCTTGCGGAAATCGAAAGGAAACCGAAAAAACAGATGAAAATAGTATATACATGTACATATATATCAGTTTCTGATTGGGTTGAAAAAATGTCGAATCAAGTTAGACATCCATGCATGAGCATAGCAACACATTCAGGTCAATTCTTAGGTAATATCTTGAAATCAATGCTTAGCATCGAGCCCATTTTTAAATTTACTTTTAACAAATGACCAATTTAGCACCTTCTTTTGCGGTGTCTGTTCTTCCAACCCTCTAGCTATTGCACGCGTGTCCGCGGTGGGTGAGTTGCCAGGATGTGCGGTAGAAACTGAAATGATAACAAGAATTCCGAGTTCATGAAAAGATAATATTACATCCATTATGTATTTGCCACGGTGACCTCTAGACACGTATGTATACAAACAAGCTATACATGCCATTACCGTGTAGGCCTACACATAAGCATCATTTGGCGGACAGAGATAACAGTGTACACACTCTAGATAATGAAACTCACTCACATCTCAGGGATGCCATTCATAATTATATGGTGACCGGTAATATTATATTTAATCACGAAGACTGACAAGACTTTGAAACAACGATACTATTGTAGACACGGTATCAATAACCTACACACGTAGATCTACATTAATATGTACACAATGACCATGTTTACATCGATTCGTTCATACGTTTACCATGCTAATGAACCAAAACATAGTCGGATGTTATTAAATCCGTTCACTTGAGAATTTCTAAATTATCATACTTTTCAATAAATTGATCTTACCTCTCCAAATTGAAGCTGAAAGCACCAAAACAACGCTTGCTACGAAAATTCCAAATACTCGCATAGCAATTTAGAATTTAAAATAATAAAACAAATCTATTCAAATGAGAATGATCAAGAAAACAGTTGATGTTAAATCCAGGAATGACTGAAGTGGATCAAATCCTATGATTGTTGGTATCATGGTGCTACGCAGGAAAGCATCTGATTTTATACATTATCCCACGAGTGATGCTGTTGAAACGTGCGAGATGGAATTCGGTATTGAAGACGGACATGAGTGATTTAGATACCAGTGTACTATACAGAGTTCATGTGCCATGATACCCATTGATAAATGTACATGGATGATAAACTTGAGGATAACACCTACGTATGAGCCCATTGTCTTTAGAGGTTTCCATTTGTTAAAATCATGTTAATTTAATGTATTCTTTAGATGATATTGGTACAGTCAGAGTTCATGAGCCAGAGTTAGATACCCATGACAGATACACATTGATAAACTCGTTGAGCATGATCCCGTTGTCTGATAAGATTTCCATTAAAATAATCCGTTGAAGTTAATGCATATCCTTCCGCGTAAATATCTCCAATATAAGACTAGCATAGAATATCTCTGATATTCTGGGGGTGAACAAAACTTGGCTTTCCAACAAAGGTTTGAAGTAAATTATATAAGAAGCAAACTGTTAGTTAAAATCATACCGCAAGGTATTTAAACATTTATGTATATGTGTATGGAAGTATTACACTGTGAATGTAATAGAACAGTGTCATGATGTTGGCACAGGGAAAACAGTGAAATGGGAATTAGTTTTAGTAGTATCAAAGTCACATAGGCCTACAACATAATATAGGTGATTTTATGATTTTCAACACGTACATGTACATGACTGTACCATTGGAAAGAAGTTCATGACCATCAAAGAAACATTCCTTTGGACACGACAGTGTATATGTATACACTGTTAAGCATATTAACAAATCTCTCTATATTTTTCTCTTTCTCTCTCTCTCTCGCCCCCTCTCTCTCTCTCTATCTATCTCTCTCTCCTTCTCTCTCTCTCCTTCTCTATCTCTCTCTCTCTCGCACACGCACACGCACACACACACACACACACACACACACACACACACACTATCTTTCTAAATAACATTGTAAAAATCCCATCTAAAAATACATCCTTTACAAATCAAAACACCTTTCTTGATTTTCAATGAGTGTTCATGGCTAGTTCTGAACACATTATGACATTATTTTTGTATCAGAAATACGATAGAGTTAATTTTAAGACAGGGTCACAGACTTTGGACGATGTATCGGATACTTCCCGGACAGATCAAACTGGACAGTGTTCTTTCTTGACCTCATCGTAAACCGGGGAACACGAGTGAAGATCATGATCACGAATTGTGTTACGAATGACAAGAGCTGGACAATTCTCTTATCATGTACATGTCTGCCTTAATCTGTTCCTTATAGTAAGCTTCATTGATTAGTAACTAAAGTTGGTCACATTTATGAATATATCTGACATATTTATCATATATATAATCATAAATAATCATTATTTGACATATCAAAGATGAGTCTGAACTATTCTAGTTTAATTGTGAATGGCCGCCGAGCTATGGGGTGCGTTCAAAGACATAGGCTTGCAAGCGGCTTACCAAACTAGCCGCTGTCTCAAACGTAGCATGAACCGTATATGTGACAGGGAACTAGTTTAGCTAAGCGGCTTACTCATCCCTGTTCTGATTGAACGCACCCCATGATGGTGTTGCTTCAGGTGCTCCAGATGTAACTGTGATGACGTAGTACACATATATGTGCATTGTGCACCTGTCTCAACAACTACCTTTAATTCCGCACTCTCGTTCATCGTGCATGTCAAGGTCCGAAACTAGTTTGAATGTACTTATATAGGACCTTTTATATTCAACTCGGATGACTGTCTCACTTTATGCAAATAGGCCAATGTTAATTATGATACGTAATCACATTATGATCATACACATTTGCAGGCTTGTCTTGTCTAGATAAGTTCTCTATAGAACTTATTGGAAAATATATAACAGTTCCAATCCAACAACGTTTGTATTTTTATATTTTTATATTTTGTTAGTAAGGACAGAGTCTCATTTATAGATTATTTCTTACATACTAATGCATATGTCGTCTGTCATCTTATGGAAGAAGGAAACCTGCAAGCACGTGTAGCGCATAACGGCGAATAGTAAAATAGCGAGCACCGGCTGGTGTCACTGCAGTCACAGGTGTCACTGCAGTCAGAGGTGTCACTGCACTACTAGACTTGCTTTCTGTCGTAACCTCATAGTAAAGGCACTTTCTGTTGGAATTGATGTTGAGGCATTGGAGTAGATTCGAACTCTGGACCTTTGGTTCCGAAATTACGAAATCCAACGATTTCACACCTGACGTAAAACACTGATATTAACTATTAAGTCTGTGATTACGGTAATGGTTGTAGGAGAATCTTAACATGATATATACGAACAATTAATTTGAATAGAACATGCATACTATCTACAATTATCAGTATCTGTCATTGGCAGTGTTTATTTAACTGCCGTACTATGTCCGTTGAACAGTTTCTGTCCGTAACCTCACACGTCGGTCGGCGTTGACGGATCCCTGTCATCAATATGACGTAACGGAATGCATCCGGAATTATTTTAATACGGACTGCGGTGCTCTAAACTCGGCAAACTAAACGTGGAATCTTCGCACGTCAGAAATTCAACGATGACGCCAATAGCAGTCAACGTCTCGACGTTGTTGATGTGCCTCACCGTCTTGACGTCAGGTAAGTAAACGTCACCGCCAACATTGCTTCCGATTATGTGTGTGTTGTATATAAACAGGATGTTTGTCTAATGAATATGCTGTATGGAATGGACGGACGGAGTGAAACTTTGTCCATTAGTGTTAAAGTCTTAATTGTAAGTTTGTTCTATTTTGGTACGTTTTGATGTTATTGTTAGTAAGTATTTCGATATGCTATGCTAATTTTGCGGATACTACATATTCAAATTGTGTATTATATGGAATTGACGCAAAGAGTGAACTTGGTTTTATTAATGTTCAATTTTTCATTTGATGTTTATTTTATTTTGGTACATATTGATGTTATTATTATTGTTTATAAATAACAACATGCTATGTGTTTCAAATTGGGTCTACGATCATATGACATACAATGGATACGCACACATTTTAATAACAGTAATGGTCTTCCACAGATAAAGATAAAGACTTACAAGAGAGTAATTTATTTTGCTATAGTACTATGTCAGGCTCCAACGTTTTGACTGCGATGTCATATTCAAACTCAAAATATGTATGGGGGAACCTATGAAGAACTCTTTGACACGTTTCTCTCACCCCACCCCTCTCTCTTGCTCCATCCATCCCCCTCTCTCTCCCTCTCTCTCTCTCTCTCTCTCTCTCTCTCCCCTCTCTCTCTCTCTCCCCCTCTCTCTTTATCTCTCTGGGACAAGTCTATGTCAATTCACTAACTGGTCTTCATCTTCACTATATGGCTTGTTCACAGATGTCGTAGCAAAACCTTCGCCTACTATGGAATATTCCAAAGATGCGGGGACAAAAAATGCACCCTCAAACGTGAGTAGGCTATCTGATATTTAATCCAATGTTCCATTTATCACTGGCCCTATCAGAATTAGGAATAACTTAGATGTTCATGTACACAAGTCTTTAGCTATTGTATTACCCCCAACGATTCAAGGATATACTGTACTCGGTATGCATAGCATGGCTATTACGGCCAACGCTAGCAGGTATTGCTAGCAGGGTAAAGCAATACTACCAACCAGCATGTTATTGTCCTTTCAAACCTGTCCTAAATCTGTCAAATACCTAGACATGAACTAGTCGACGACTTCCGGATTTTGCACAGACACAGACGACAATATAAATAAACCGCAACATGTGTTACAAGAGATGCAGCCTGAAACATATTTAATGGTTGATACCATTTATATATTGCGGTTGTTATATTAATATTGGAAATATTAGATGGTGTACTTAAAGTATGCATAACATACGTATATAATGCAGTATGAATATAAATACATAAGATATACATGAATACTGTATGGCTTAAGCGTTTGGAATTGATTCGAGGAAACACCAATCTCGATATTCGCGATGATATGATGTTCGTGTGAATTTCAAGATTTACAGTATACCGGTGTGAACCTAATTACTTAATGCCTATATTCTCAATGCCAATGCTGAAATTGTATAATTATACCAAATGAAAATCACCAATTATTAAAACTTTAATGTCAAACGTAGCGAAGCGAATGGAACAGCATCCTCGAAACACGGGCCATTATTACTACACTTAACGTCAGTCAAATATTTGACGAAAGTTAAGTGTAGTCATAATGACCCATGTTTCGAGGATGATAGAACAAATTCGACATACAGCTATCTCGTACATTTTATTTGAATAAAACGAGGATATAATTCTTTGCAATTTGCAGATTCGGAAACCTAGAGAAGACTACGCCAGTTTGCTGTGTATGTTGGCTTCAAAGTTCATGTCGGAAGCCGTTGTCTTTGGCCAGAATTTCAAAACCAGACGGAAAATTCAGATAGAAAACAGAATGCCGCATCCAGACATTTTTAAAGTCATGGAAAACCGTCGACGTGATATAATGGAATGTTGTCAAAACGAGGTATGTAATTTTGGTCAATACAAGGTATTGTTCGAATGCATTAGGCCTGCTATAAATAAATACTTTTTCAGAATGTTTGGACTGCAATTCAATTGTGAATGATGCGCTGTATAAAGGCAATAATAATAATAATAATAATAATAATAATAATAATAATAATAATAATAATAATAATTATTATTATTACATACATATTCTTTTTTTGGTATGCAGTACATGTACGCTGTATAAAGGCAATAATAATAATAATAATAATAATAATAATAATAATATTAATAATAATAATAATAATAATAATAATAATAGTAATAATAATAATAATAATAATAATAAATAATAATAATAATAATAATAATTATTATTGTTATTATTACATACATATTCTTTTTTTTGGTATGCAGTACATGTACGTTCTTTTTAAAGGAAAGCATTATTATGTTCTTTATATATCTTCAGTATTCCTTGCTTTTGATTCATATCACAGATATCATATTATGCTGTATATACGTTTAGCACGTTCTTGACAATGGTCCCTTTAAATTCCACATCAGCAGATAACATGAAAGCGGCTTTAAACCCCAATGTATAATAAAATAACCTAACGTTTCCATGGTCACTATGTTAGAACATTACTAATTTCTATACATCTTGCATCTTATATTATCTAGTCTGTAGGATCCAAGCTGATATGTTTAGCCCACCTTCGCCGGTGGAGGATAGACTATCTCTGTGCAGAAGAACCTCCTCTACCAATCCCGTTCACAGACGCAAACAAGGCCGCCATGGAAGATAGAATAACACAGTGCTGCTACTGGCTGGGTACGTCAAGTCAAAGCCGTGACAATTCTAGTATAGCCGGTACAGGATCCTGTTGTCCGCACGGATGTCTGATCACTCTGAGCGTATTCGTTTCATCACTCGACCGTCACCCTATGGTTGGTCAAACGATGAAACGAATACGCTCTTTGTATCCTTAAAGGCATAATATCACAGATATTTATGGTTGTTTTGGACTAGTTCTTAGCTATAACTGCAAAGTGCATTCACT
>JAUTBV010141347.1:0-11310 GCA_032361325.1 Lepetodrilus fucensis
AGCATACACCCATCACATGCATACCCCTATATCCGAGCTACACATAGTGACATACACACTACACTTCCCATAGGCCTAAACATGTATGATATATAGTGGGTATACACATATTCATATACAGTGCACTATATTTACTATAACTACACTGATCAACTGATGTGATAGAGATAGTCTTGCAATGGACATCCTTGCAGACATCGACTCGGATCTGAAAATCTACATCCGTCAATCATGTCCAATAGTGCACGTAGGCCTACGTACCCAATCATTCTTGACACTGTAAGTCTTGGACAAAAACCGTCGTCTCGGTTCCTCAAACAGCCCAACAGTCTAGCAAACAGTCCGGTTCCTGTCCCTATCTAAACAACGTGGTTGTGATGGCACACTTGCCACCGGCCAGCAGACGACAGATAATGTCCTTGTAGCAGACGGCAAATGAATGACCTTGACTTAGCCCGAGTGACAGTTGCAGACGATAACATTCTCGGCTCTATCAATAGTGCTGTCTACTCGAGAGTTATTATAGAGAGGATAGGAGATAGAGGATAGGTGAAGGGTGCCTTAATTTATATAACCATAAATGCCACTTAGTAAAATGACTAGAAATTATGTTTTATATATAATCTGATAAAAGATAAATATGCGCGTGTAATGCATACATATAGACCTACATAGGTCTACATAGGTCTACATAGACCTATTATATAGATCTACATATTATCTTCTTCCTCGTAGGCCTATATGTCCCATTGTATCATATGGATATAATGTACAACCAACATTAACCTGTAAGATGCCAACTACGTTGACATATCAACATGCTTAATTTACTATTCAAGAAAAGAAAGTTCTTTTATATGGTACGTCTGCTTATTCTGACAAGGGAAACGTCCATAGAATGTATACCATCCTCGAAACACCGGCCATTATTCCTACTTAGGCTAACATCCGTCACATAATTGACGGATGGTGAGTAGGCATAATGTCCGGATTTCGAGGATGGAATGTACAAATTAACGTTTTTGCTAGTAGGATAATACGTTTACAAGCATTGATCTTCCAAAATAAAATGTTCTTTGAAATGGTAAGCCTTTCTGTATGGCATATGCAGATGCGTTCTAATACAGAAAGGAACGTCTAATTGTATCGATTCATCTGTTTTATGATGATGTATGCTTATGGTGAGATGTGCATATCGAGATCTGGACGATCCTAGAAATTCCAAAGCTGCAAGCAGTAGATCTACCCCAAAGCAGACAGTAGCACTCTCTTGATACAGCACTCGGTGACAGTAACAACACTCGGTGACAGTAACAACATCTTCAATAGTATTAGTACTATCAGCTTTTTCTCATGATATATTGACGGTAATTGGCCTTAGTTGACTGTCTAAATATCTCTCTCTCTGAGAGAGTCAGTATATCGAATCTTGTGTTATAACCAGATTTTACCACATTTATCTACGAACATACTGATCCTCTAAGTGTAGCTCGAGATTCCCTTAACCTTCCCTGCTGACCATAAGATACTTTTTATATGACTGTGACCATACCCAATATAACAAGTCTTATGGTCAGCAGGGAAGGCTAGAGGAACCTCGAGCTACTCTACATGATGAGTCTCAACGTCAATGTCAATGTCAACGTCATTATCACACCCACTACGTTGAGCAAAGTAGGCTACTTGGTGGCTCAGTACTTCAACAGCCTCTACTGACGTCCAGCATTGCTTAGACTTCAAACCGTAGTTCAAGGGCATTCGTCTGGTGTTCCTGATAGACTTGCATGTAAGGAGCATTAACAATAAGAAGTATTACTTACAAGGTATTCTCGGCAGCCTCGCCCTCAATGCAGCTAATTCCGGAATTGACCTTGTCCTTACACCTCCGAACGCTCTGATTTTAGAACTCGAAGACTTCTTGAAAAACGTCTCGTCAAATTCTCTCAGTTCTGTTAAAGACGCAGGCAAAGGGAATCCGTCCTTGTCTCCTGCGAGAACAGAAAGTACATGAATACAAATGTAATTAAATGCAATGTACACCCAAGAATTGTTATCTAGAACATCAAATAAATTCGACAATCCTCTAAAAATCGAGTGCAGTGCACATGATTGTATATGTACTCTACAATTACATAGTTGTACATGTGTAGACCTATAGTAACGTACACGTGTAGGCCTATAGTAACGTACATGTGTAGGCCTATAGTAACGTACACGTGTAGGCCTATAGTAACGTACACGTGTAGGCCTATAGTAACGTACACGTGTAGGCCTATAGTAACGTACATGCACGTCTACCATGGACCTTTGTAACGACTCCAGTTTAATTTCAATCTTGGCTAATGGTTTAGTCTATGATATACAAAGTTGGAGTTAAGGTAACCGTAGCCCATATCAACGAGATAGTATCAACCAATGTTACCATAGTTGGTGTTATCATATTATAAACGAACCGTAAACGTAGAAAATTAATACACGACACTCATGCGATCATATCTCTACTTGTATGTTTGCGGACGTCTCCATAAACGCATGTCCACTAGGCATATACATGTCGTAATTATATACGTAATGTACGTTAATGTATGATACGTAAAGTGGTAACAGCCTAGGCTACGTTAGCAATGGAGGTACACTCCAGAGTATGTGGACGGTCATGTTGCCTCGAACGACTGACTATCCAAACATCTGCATGTGCAGTAGGCATTTTTATCTCTAATCTGTTCTTAATGGTATCGTTTCTATCTGAAAAGAACACCCATTTCAAACTGTTACATTGAATACAGAATAGATAGATAATTTGAAAATTCATATCTTAAAAAAAGTCCCATACGGCATACAAACTGTTAGGCTACAATGAATGGAAAGATATGTTGAAAACCTTCGTTCAACGTCTCCTAAATTACTGTTACAGTCGCATTCACTAATTGTACATAGCTTATGCTTGCAGACATGTTAAAACCGTTTCACGTTGGATATAATTATAATACGTATAGCCTAGGATTTGAAGTGATTCTAACAACGATTGCCAAGCTCAATGCATTAATCTCAATCGTGGTTAAAGCTCAGTGTTCTTGCACACCGGAGGCGAATTTAGATCGCGGCGACAAATCCGGCGATATTCGCTCCGAGATAGAACGTTATCATTTATCTATATGCTTGCACACCAAAAGCGAAATCCGCAACGACAAATTTCTATAGAATCTGTTGTTGTCGTCGCTAATTGGCGCGGCGATATTTCGCTCGCGTCGGTGTGACCTTGTGTAGGGGCTTTAACGGACGATCTGACCATTACTAGACACCGGAAATAGTGTTCATTCACCAGTCATGTAACACTACTAGGCATACACTCATTTATAACCTCGTTAAAGGGTCGGTGATGTTTCAGACTTGGACAAAGTTGCACGACACACACGTTACATTAGTGTGGGGAGATAACGTACGTATTTTAAATTCCAGAACCGAAGGTTACACAGGTTGTCAAGTAAGCAAACAACGAAGCCGGAGCCAATGTAGGAAAGTAGGCCGAGTACAGTATATGCAAACATATCAATATTATTATTGCCTTAATTTCCAGCTCACGAGCATTATATCGCATCTCTTAAACCATTGAGCTCTCTTATATTTATACTACTAGACTAAGAGAATACAATTTTACTTTGTTTCATTTTCACTTTGGGAAGCAATTGAAATCACAGAGATAGAGGACAATATTCCTCCTGTAATTCGTTCAAAGTAGGCCTGGCTACAACTACACCAGAATTTCTGCAGAAGTAGTTTCATTTTCCACACATTTCCAAATCTGCCACATAGTTTATTAAATATCACCATACGTCACACTGCATTGCGTAGCCCATACAACACATCCCATGAAATAACGATCGCCAAGTGTGAATAAATTCCATAAACCTGTGACATATTCCGTCATATTTCACGCTGAATGCAACCAGCACACCATCACATCCGTTAAACCGAAGAGCGAGCGCTCAGAGTGAACTCCACAATCCGCAGATATGTAATAATTCCACCACATTCCACGCTGCATTCACACACAGCCACATTATCCGGTGAATGAAAACTGTCCCCGAGATCTTGTAAATTCCACGAACCTGTGACGTATCCGAGCTGTCCCGTATGAAGATTTCAAAGACCGGAGTGCCCCAACACAGCACTGTCCTCTTACCAACACGCGCGCTGAACGACGCCTAAAATACGTCGCCTGCCCTTGAACGTCGTGCGGCCGCTTGGAAATATGTTCAATAAGCAGATAGCCTAGCCTAGCCCCAGTTGTAAGCCCCCTAACGTTCTGACAACATGACCTCTGCACTGGACAGGGGATTAAAGGTTAACACTCCCCCGGTATGTCGTAAACTAAATACGCATGGTGTAATGGTACCATTAGGCGACGGTTTTGACGTTTGTACCGCGGACACATGCCATGTGGGACCTTGGTCATTACTAACGTTCTTGACTGAATCCTTGTGTAGGGTAGAGGATATGGGATGATATTGTGAATGAGTATAATTAGGATGAATAATGTGTTTATATTACATTACATTATATTACTAGTATATTATATTATGTTATATATATATTAAGAACAATTAAAACTATATACATTTCCTCTTCATCCGCTGCAACAGGTCAGTGTGAACATATACTGGAGGAATAATTATGATTATGATGAGGAATGTCTATATATTATATTATATATTAAGAACAATTCAAATTGAATACGTTTCCTCTTCAATAGCTACAACAGAATGAATATAACTTTAAACAACCAAGCAATATATGAATCAACATGTGTTACCATTAATAGACTATAATCGATGTTTCAAACATTATATCGTATAAATAGTTTTCTAATATTAGCTAATGCTATCAATATTAGCTACTGCTATCAATATTAGCTAATGCTATCAATATTAGCTAATGCTATCAATATTAGCTAATGCTATTAATATTAGCTAATGCTATATATGCTCACCTATTAATTTGAGCTCTGTTAAATAGCAGTAGACCATTGATGCTGATATAGTTACGAGGGAGTCAGCAGCTATATACAGCCACAGTTATACAAGTATCCACAGCTTCTGGGTGGCTAAAGAATTGGGGGTCGGGGGGTCATGATTCCCATGGTACTCTGCGACACCCTTGTCTTATCAGTGGTACGTTATCTGATATACAGAACCTCACACAGCGGCCTCGGGGAGAGTGACAGATAACCTGCATGTAGCCTAGAGCTAGTTAGGTGGCAGTCAGAATTGGCGAGGTCACGATGACCTCTATAATCCCCACGTTGTATGTGTCGTGTGCATTTAAGCTACGTCTATCTAATTCAAGGAGCACGTTGTCACTTCACTGATTCAGTCAGTCAGGCATTCTTAATATTCATGAATGTATCCAGGCATTAACCTTATTAATTTATTAACCTTATGAAGTATCTATCAATGCAATTATCCATTCGATTAAATTTATTATTTATTTATACTTACTTACTTACTTACTTACTTACTTACGTACTTACTTACGTACTTACTTATACTTATACGTATACTTACTTACTTTTACTTTATTACTTATCTATTTATCCAAACATCAGTCAGTGCATTCGTTCATTCATTCATTTGTTTATGTGTTTATTTACATCTATGTTCAATCAGCAAAATGCTGTTATTATTATTTAATAAAACTCTAATTCTATGAGGAAATATTTCTACATTCTACGTGTTCACGGATCGAGATAGATACAACATTGATTCTCATTCTAAACCCGATGCACCTATCACATTAAAATTGACAGCCAATCTTGTAAACTTCACGTCTGTCATCTTGCTCGGCTTGTAGATGACCAACTAAATACACGAGGAAGGAAAAATACGATTGGATTTGAACGAGATTGGCTGACAAAATCGGATCTGTGTTGGTTTCAGTGATCACGGAAGACACGTTATACAACGTTTCATTAACGCAATATGTTATCAAACTATAAAGGAGCGCAATCATTATTGAACGACGATAAGAGGAGTTAGTATTGAAATTCATGGCTTGAATATGAAATATAGTTCATGCATTTAAATTCGTTAAAACCCTTTTCAAAAGTTCGTACACAGGACAAAATGCAGTAGAAATTAAATAAATTCCTCAGCTATAATTATCACACAGTAGCTATGCATATACACAGTAGACTATACCGGATGGTATATAGAGTCTTACATATTGTAATAATTGACCCACATTGTAATTTCTGCCCTGAATTTTAATATCTGACACGTACGTTACCCTGAATTGTAATTTGAAAAAAGTGCCCCCGGCATGTGTTTCCGCGGAATAGTGGAACATAGTGAGTATCTTAATAAAGACTAGAGGTTAAACTATACATGTAACGTTTTCCTAAGAAACAAACACAGAAAATGAAACAATGGATGACGTGTTGTGTAAGTGTGTCGACGTCGAGCAAACGTAAACATGGCGCAACTGTACTGGACTGAGAATGCCACACGTTTCTACACGCTCACATCTCATTCACAATTCCATACGTCTGTGAGAAATATCACCGGAGTCTCCGAGTATACGGCTGACATCACTGTTACATTGTGTCAGGCAACAGCATATTCTGGGTTTTCTTCCGCAGAAAAATCGTAGCGCTACAAGAGGTCAGAAGGTGTTGCATCTTGTAGTAGCTGAGAATGAATGGTACACGTGTTGGGGAATATCAGCTTATGAGAACGATCGTAGTGATACGATCATTTCCACTTTGATGAACTATAATACTGCCCGTGTGTCCCTTCGAGGTTTTCATTTGCGGGGGGTTTGTCAGAGCATGCCGCCGTTGATTGGCTCCGTCACATTGCTTTACGGGGAAAACTGTCTTTTTCACTGTGAGCGATACCGCCGAGTATGTGGCGGTAGAAATGTTCTACCACGGGTAAGACCGCTAAGTACCTAGAACGTGTACTACCCGGTATAATGTAAATTAATGTAAAAGTTGCACAGACGTCAGATGAACTAGAATAGTCAGATGTTGCATATATTAATATGACGTACGATACGATACGATACACATTCAAAATTATGATAAATTGAAAATTATATATCTATATCTATATCTATTGAAATTACGATTACATTAGGACCATCGTAGTTTTATAGTTATATGTTATACGATCTTCCTATTCATGATTTTTGTTAGAGATGCAAGTGATGTTTTAGAGGGTATACATGCCTTTGGATAGGAAATAAGTATATATCTAAATCAGTAAAAAACTGGGGGAAAATCCCACTTGTCGGCGAATGATTGTTCTTTAAGAATATGTAATACCGGTAATCTCATTAGCGACCACGATTCCCATGCAAGTACGATCTTTCCTCTTTAATATTAATGCAATGACCACACTCTGTCTGTAATACCACACATGTGCCCAGTCTGTACTAACCGTGATCTCCAGGACTGAAAGTAAAGTCTGACTTGGTTTTTCTCATTCGCAGACACTTCATGGCTGTGGTTGTCTTCAATTTCGTGAATTCACATATTAATCCCTAGAATATACTCTCGTGAATTCACAAGGCATCGGTGTATGAAGACCTTTGAATACATTGTTTTCGTCACATGTACAACTCCAGTTAAACGAAAGTACATCTAGAATCAAGATATACGGTACATCGAAATCTGTTTTCGCTGACAGAAACCAGTGGCTTTGTTTAAACTTCAGATACCGATGTCGTGAAAGCTACCGTTGAGGTATTACACCGTATCCATGTACAACCCCTGAACGGTCGTTATAATCAGAAACAATTCACTTAAACACTCCCGAATCGCAGGTGGTAGCGAGTTCATCAGGGTTAAGGAATAAGAGCAGACAAAGTACGGAACCTTGTACAACAGCATTGGCGGTGAGATCACTCCGTAAACGTACACCCGTGGTTACAGCTGTAGATCCAGACATAAACACAGTTTTCTTTCTGTATCCATCTGCCGGATTTAGAATGAAAGTCCAAGTTGTTCATTTTTCATTTTACGAATTGCGCCACAGATTCCGTCATGTTTAGATTCAGTCTGGAACAGCCCAGGCGCGGAAATGCTTTGCGTTTTGGTTGTTCAGGAATGTTGGTTAATTGACTGATTCATCGTAAGCTAATTACGGAACGTAGCCGAGTAATATTGCATGAACTCTCCGTGCTTATGCCGTAAGCTGTTCTTGATCCTAATATATAGTACACTTAGCAGAGAAAATCAGTGAGTATTCACTTCGTCTTCTTTTCTTTGCTGTTGATTACATTATAATCCAGGTTTAGCGGCGGTGCCAATGGTATAATGAAACACCAGCCTTATTAAGTAGATCCTTGTCTGTATGTGCGGGTCTTTCCACGGTCCTCTCGACTTAATATACTTCACGTTGTTTATTAATTTACCAGAAATGTTTACGAATCTGTAAGTATTCTTGTAAGAAAATTGGATATGTTTGACAGCCCATCAGTTTTCGCCACACGTGAGCTACTTTCTTCAGCGCCTGAGAACTAACACCCGAATTCTGTCAACAGCTATCATAAACACACCCATCAGCTAACCAGAAGCGGTTTTAGATCGTGTGTTTAATATTTATTTCACATCATGGATAAACACATTATGATATGATACCTCCTTCGAGATATAACTGTATATGATATCCTGTAGAGGTTTATGAGTCTATATCATGCTAAACAATATTAACTTCTACAGGATATCATATACAGTTATATCTCGTTTTCTGTCCTATATGTCATTAAGCAATAACACTAATTCACTTCAAGTTACTCAACTGCAGTAAACACGGAGGCAGGGGGGGGGGGGGGGGGTTGATGGGGCGTGGGGGAGGAGGCGATATTGTAATACTGCCCTCAAATGTTTTTAGGTCCCCACTCGGAAGTAATTATCATATAACAATCACGCAATAAGTGTCATAATTGTATATCCATAATCATTATTCGACCATGTTTCATGAGGCAAAACGTATATATACATACACGTATATGTTAGGGGTTGGTACAACATAATATATTTTACTGTTAAAGTGTTAGGCCTAATGATAATTAGCTTAGTTAGATGGGCCATTACTATCAACACAATGGTTGGTGATTTTGAGGTATGTTATTTATTGGGGTTTTGCTCCTACCCTTTTAGGTTAATTACGTGTAGTATCCTCATCTACTATTTAAATGGTATCCGTAGCACTGAATGTTGCAGTTATCCTGCGAGCACCGGCTGATACTGACAGACCAATGATGATATTTGCATTGCCGCTCTATGCACAGCGTATACTATCAATATCACATCAGAAATATAACTTTTATCGTTGTTACATTTCCCAAAAAGTTAATTATTGGAAAGATAACGTGTTGGTGTGTCGAACGGAACGTATACGGTATTTCGATCATCTTTACATCGACTGTTGAGTGAGACAGCATAATCTCAATGAATTGTAATAACCATAAGTACACATTACTTTGAACCTAACAGTTAAGTGTACGTTGAGTTTTAATGGTTTGATACTACAAGAATAACCACGAAAACATATACTAAATTGATGGGATAACATTATTGTGTTACTCTCTGCAGGTAACATTATCAATTCAAAGTTTTTCGTACATCGTAATATTACTTCAAAAGGGTGGGTGTTATCATAAGATTAACTGGGATCTTGTCCAAAATGAAGGGCATATAATATATTCTTGCAGTCTTACACAGATGTCGCTAGACGCAATGTTGCACAAGTATTATGTTGCACAGATGTTATGGCAGATGCCTATGTTGACAAGGACAATATTCAACAAACCTCAAACATTCTCTCAATAATCATCTCCCTAAGGCAGTCTGCATTTCTGAGCGTCAGTGTTGTATTTCAAAAGAAAAGAGAATTACTGAAATATCTTCCTGGTTTATTTGATGGGGAATATATCCTAAATGCATATCGAGATGGTAGCGTTTCACGTATGGTGTAACAGCGTGAAATGATGATCAGGCCCCGAGATTACTAAACATTTTAGTACGATTTCATGATCCTCGAAGTTTTATTCATAAATCCCCGTATAAAATCTCGGGGTCTGATGTTTCCATATGTAGGTTGTGTATGTAGACTATATTACGTGCAATATGTGTAGCCTAGAGTATATTTGTTGTTTTACATGCCACCGTGTCATGTTCCGTCACGGAATTGGAGCCAGCTGGTCACGAGGTTCCGAGATGATGGAATTCGGCCATAAACTAACAGAAAACAGACAGGCAACTTGGAATTGGAAGCATCTGTCTATTATCAAATTGTGGAATATGCTCTTTAATGTATGAAACATAAACATAATTACGTCCAACACGTGTAGTCTACCTCAGTAAGGCTCCTGCGTGTTTTATGTTTGTGCCACGAGCGCGGTTGTTTAGAGATGCCAGTCTGCCTCGTAACCCGGGTTCGAGTCTTGCTCATGCCATCGTGTGGCACTCATGAGCAAAGTGCTTATTAATCCAAACTGCTCCAGTCCACCTAACTGCGAATGGGTACCCGATAGGATGAGATGGAATTGTGAATATTAACCTTCTAGCGCCTGAAATGATAGCTTGAGTGCTCACTGATATATTTATTACTAACATCCGGGTTATGTATAGCAATAGCATGATGTTATTTGGGTAGTGTCATGTTAATGACATGAACTGTTTAAACCAAACGTTGTAATATCTTCATTGATGTCGAAAGTAACGTCTATCGTCCCTTAAAAACAAAATTAGCATATCTTTCGCTTTCATCATGGAAGACATTTGTGGCTTTGTTATGAACACAATATTTGTATACAGTACGGTAATAATAGTTCAGAATGGCTTATATACCAGGGTATAGTTTCTCGGGTATAGTATCTACTATAAGACCATAAGGACTCTCGTAGCCATCTCTAATACATCGGGATCCTGCACTTACGAGAGCACTATGGTCTCATAGTGGATATGAGAGCTTCGAGAAAGGATACCCAGGAGAGAGAGATCGAAAGAGTGTGTGTGTGTGTGTGAGAGAGAGAGAGAGAGAGAGAGAGAGAGAGAGATAGAAGAGAGCGAGCTGGAGAGTGTGTGAGGGAGAATGAGAGGGAATGAGCGAGAAAGAAAGATACAGAGAATGAGAGAGAAAGAGAGGTTAATGAGAGAGAGAGAGAGAGAGAGAGAGAGAAAGAGAGAGAGAGACCATCCTCGCCACCTATAGTCACTGCCTGGGTCTCTGAGACAAATGTCACGTGTTATGAGATTCAGGAAGGAAGGCCGTATTGTGAGAGAGAGAGAGAAAGAGAGAGAGA
>JAUTBV010141358.1:0-11307 GCA_032361325.1 Lepetodrilus fucensis
CACACACACACACACACACACACACACACACACACACACACACACACACACACACACACACACACACACACTAACAGCATGATGAAATGCAATGCAAGCTCCGGAGCACTAATTAAGTACGCTAAATATACTAAAGTACTTTAGTAACCATGTCTCAAATTCAGGATAATTATCCATACGTGCATATTTACAAATTACTAACTTTGAACCACATTTCAGAACTCACCAAGTATATGTCTACCGCATGCAAACAATGATCATAATCATGGCCGTAGCTAACCTTTTTTCCACCCTGCCGCAGCTGACCACCCTGGTCGCTGCCCCCTGGCTAGCTACGGCCCTGATAATATTATCTTAATGGGTCTAATTTTCTGGAAAAACAGATTTAACGAATGTGCAAATATATAACAAATTAGTATTCAATTGAAAAGTAAAATTAAACCAATATGAAAAAGCAAATATGTGTTTTAGAGTATTTGTAAAATATAATAAGTTGTCCTACCTCCCTTTACGTTATCCTAGCTGCACCTCCACGGACTATCCGCAAAGACTTAATTAAGATAGGCTAGACTCGTATCTTCATCTCACCAAACATGTTTTGAAAAATCGAACTGCTGACAATAACACTATTGCCCTAGAATCTACTACTATACGTCAGTCGTTACGAGATGACTTTTTGGTACTGAGCTATATAGCCGCGTTCTTGTTTTCGTTGCATTTTGGACGGGGGTTGGACCAGATTGTAAATGTCAATATGTTTACACGTTTGTTATTGAATAGTCAGTCTCCATCATGATCAGAAAGCCGTCACATCTCGACCCTCTGACAATTCCGGATGCTTATATGACGCACGCACGTTGGGAGGGAAGACATGCAAAATCCACGAGTTCTTAGCGGTCTTCTTCTTCGTCTTCTTGACCGTTTTACAACCAGGAAGTGGATGGCTACGCTACGTGTTGAAGTGCATCAATGGGCAGCGTCATAATCTAAGGCTTGGACGCGTTTTCTGACACTACTAGCTGTCACCAAGTCCGACTAGGATTACAATTAGTCCAAATGAAGCAAGAAAATATGCGAGGAAATTAATTGCAATACTAAATGTTTATTTACTAAGAATCAGAGATAGCATTTACTAGTGAGATACTAGTAGTGGTCTGTTCCATGACGAAAAAGAAGACTTCGACGAAATGATTATTCGAAATGATACCAAAAAAATATATACAGATATATTTTGAATACTAAATGTTTATTTACTAAGAATCATAATAGTGTTAGCAAATACGTATACGTTACGCACAGTTCTGCGACAAATATGGCATACATTGAGTACAATAACGTATTTTCCTTAGAATTATGGCTTCTTCAACATTAAAAAACCCATCATATTAATGTATTACTGTATTTCCCCCACTGTGCTGTTTTATACTTGTTGTAAACTTTAACCATATTAAATTAATCTCGTATAAATTAATTTCGTAACGTATACGTTACTATTGAGATATATAGCATGATCCATGAAGAACCAGAAGACGTAGGCCATATAATGCAAGTATTGTATCGGTTCTTAGACTTGGCCGCTTATGCAATAAATGGTGATGTGTAAGCCCATTTATTAATTCCTGTTGGTGGCGATTTCTAAATAAGTATACTAACATTAAAATATTTCTTAATTTATCCAACAGATAACTTTTACGAACACGAAGATGTATTATGTCTTCGTGATCGTTAAAGTTAGCTGTTGAAAATTATTCTTTTCTTGTTCTTGCTTACTGTTTATTTTGTCTTTTTTGGGTGGTTGTTGTTCTTTTGTGGTCTTTAGTTAGGGGGCGGAGAGGTGGGATGATGCAATAGTGTTGATTCTTATTTAGACGTTTGGTTTAATGCTGCCTTCGATAGATTTCAGACTCATAGACTTAACATTAGAAAGGCAACTATAATTAAAACAACATTCCTTTCTTCCATATTTACAGACAATTTTGAAAATACTATTACCTATCAACATGAATTTAAACCAAATGTTCTAGAAACTATTGAGAACAAAAATTATGTGGTCTTCCTGCTATTGTGAATCCGATTCCCCTTCAAAATTCCATCCCTAATAACCAAAAAGATAACAGTCGATATTATATCCACAATTTGCACTTTATGATAGCCTACGCGAAGAGTGTTGTTTACCGAGGTGTGGCTCTGCACTTCTCTGAACTTAAACTAAACAACTGTCCTAGAAACTATTGAAAAAAATATAATTATGTGGTCTAACTGCTATTATGTGTCCGATTCCACTTCAAAATTCCATCCCTATTTTCTTTATGATATCCACGCACTTGCACTTTATGGTGTCTAACGTGAAGACTGTTCTCTCAATGTTCTGTCAATTGCAAAGGATGTTGTCGAGGTGCGTCTCTGTGTCTCTCTGGAGATACATAAACCCTTAACGTCATACGAGCTGTATCAAACCTTAACGTCATAGGTGCGTCAGCCCTAATGTCACTGCTCATATGTGCATTGTATTCGTCTCAATGTTGGAGGCAGGTTGGTCTCTCTAGAGGGTGTATAGGCTAGTATACATATATGGTTCCATGTACGACCTTATGATGATCAACGAAAACTCGGTTAAACCGTATAAAAGACGTGGGTTAGGGTATCTTAATTGCCGCTGAGAGTGTTGTTGACACAAGCACAGCGATATGAAGTATGCATCGTTTTGACGTTCGTCTAATACTGTCTTCCTCGTGACCACGAGTTTGTACTTGTCCTGTTAGTGTTCGGTCACCATGTGGGTGCACAAAATATAAGAGCCCCTATCTCATAAACTGTCACTTGAAGCATCATTCAGTTTGACATTGAATTTCAATATACGTGCGTTCGTGAGTCTGCAGTACGGTTGAACGCACATGTATATTAATAGCAAACACTTAACGTTATAGAACGTTATTACCAAGAAATGCATTGGAAATAAATTAACTAAAGTTTTTAAAGAGTGAAAATGTACTTGATTTCATAATTTGGTTGTTGTTTTTTTCATAATATTTAATAAAATGACATGACAATTGTTATGAACTGCTTATTTTTGTATTCCATTTATGTTATATTAGTTTCATAACAAAATTTATTATACACATGACCATTCAAAATATTTCGGCCATCTTTAAAAATGGTCACCAAAAAGGTATTTAGATGGGCATCTAAAATGTCCATCACCTGATTTCATACTCACTAGGCATCAGTCTATCTAAAAATCATAATTGCATTTAGTCCCATTTTGGTAGTAATTGTTCATCCAGCTCATGGTCTTAGACAATGTTGTGTGAATGTTACTGATATATAGAAAAGTCTCACCCGAGTGTGTTTTGATATCAATATTATCCTACAAGATTATAAAAGTAACCAAAATCCAACGAATAGACGAGGTTGTGGGTTACATCATTCTTTTTCAAATTCAAAACGGTTCAGTAGAAAGTATTACTCTGCAAAACACACGAGGCTACCTCGAACCAGTGGGGTTTACTTTGACTCTCGACCAATCATACTCCTAGAACGTTATCTGAATGGTAAAGTAGTTTAGTATTAACAAACATATATAGGACCGTATTTATATTGCATGAAACTGCCCTTTGAGTTCAATAGAATATGAGTTTCAAGCTTAGATACATTATGTAAATATGTTCATCAAGTGGCAATAAGCATTGCCCATTTGCAATTACGTTATGTTAATATGTTCATCAAGTGGCAATAAGCATTGCCCATTTGCAATTGCAGATATATTCAGATAGTCAATGAAGGCATTGTGCTTCATTATTCATTGATGCATTATCATTATCATCATTATAAAAAGGCATGCAGAAGGTTGTAAATGCTGTCAAAAGACATGGCTCAAACTTCGAAGTAACGGTTCATATCAGACATAGGGTGGAGGTTCTGGTTCTAAAGTTGCTGCAAGACTACATGGTCAGAAGCAGAAGCTCTGAATGCTGATACGAGACAAGGGGTGCGTTCAGCTGACAATACATACAATACACTACAATACAATGCACTACTTTTCTCTTCATGTAATAGTTCGCTGAACGGGTTAGCAGGAAATCGGTTTGCGCATGCGTCCAGACCATCTTCATGCTGTGGGTTTTCCGACCAAACTCGACGGGGTCCAGACCCATAGTGAAAAGTAGTACTACATGCTGGCTGAACTGCTACCGTAGCACTACATCGCACTATGTAGTGATATGTATTGTGGGCTGTACGCACCCAAGAATGTACCCTGCATAAGTACTGACCATCATGAATACACGCGGGCCATTATGGCTACGCAGCATTCGACGGATGTTAAGCAGGCATAATGGCCGGAATTTCGAGGATGGAGATTTGTCATACGACATGGGTTCTATGGTAGAGCTCGACATTCTGGCTACAAGACCATGATTCTAGGTAGAAGTTCTGAATGATACCCAGTCCAAGACATGGTCCGAGGTATAAGAACGGGCTCTTCTAAAATATATTGTTCGATGCAGGTGGTCATAATGTTTGTATGAGACATGCTTCAAGACCAAGGACTCAAGCGTATAAGACATTGGGGAAAACAGACAGGCTTTTGAATTTTGGATGTTTACCTTCTGTAATGGGATGTAAATATTTGTTTTGTATGTTTGTATATTTGTTTTGCGTTATACATATAGTCTGACCTTTTTTCTCTCCCGCGGACCGCCATTTTATTGCGAATACAAAGATTATGGAACATTGGAAGGGAATTCATGCATAACACCGTCAGAATTGTACTCATATTGTTTTCTGAGGGTAGGTGTAATTAATTAGGAAAGAGAAACCATATTTAACTAGTAAAGATAATTGTATCAAAATACCCAATTAGTGACCTTTGACCTATATTTGCAAAGAATAATGATTTTGCTACATTTAAAACAACTGAACGGGAGCTGTGGCTATCAATCAAGAACTCGTACACTATTTAGAGAAGAACAAACAAAGGCAAAGTGCATCGTATAAATCAACCACTCCATCTGCTGATTGTAAGTTTGGCGACCCATCCCATGATCAGCAGATGGTTCAATCGGATCAACCGAGCAACATCCACAGATATCCTCTCGGCCCTAACTTCTAGGTTTCCATATTGACTGGTTTCCTTGTGTCGTAAACGGGTACATGTACTTGGTACTGACCCAGTCAGGGAAGCTATTTTATATGGAAGATAACTCTATTTTATAGGGATAACTCTAATATTTGTTTATAACGTGCATTTTGATTGGTTGGTAAGGAGACTGCCAAGAATCTTGGAACCCTAGCAGAATGTACGAGTGAATATTTCCGATCCTGGACGTCGCTAAGTTGCTACGAATATTTCCGATCCGGAATGTCGCGTAGTTGCTACAATTGCATAATAACAATAGGCACAAGAGCAGTAAAGCTATGCCTCCATGTACGCGTATACATGCGCATGCGCATATCCGTCTGCGTAACATGCTCTCAAACACAGATAATTCCCTCTCCAACTCGTTTCCGTTTATATAGGCGCTGTACCAGATAGCGGACATTTCATGTTTTGTGCTCGCATTCTCTAGATCTAATGAGAAATTTTGAAATATAGTTCCATGTGTCATTTTGTTTCAATACCTGTGACCTGATCCATGTGTAGTAGGACTGTTTTAATGGCTATATGCTACTATAGCTTTCAAATTTGAATATCAAAACAGGTCACCGCTTTGAGTACGTCGACAGCATATTGAACATCTGAATTTATGACATATCAGTACAGCATAGCTTATATCACAGACCAATTTATAATTGGGTTTGTGCAGTCAAGTCAAATTTGGTCAAACTGACGAACCTAGAATTATAGTATTCATCAAACTGTCAACTTCCTATTGCGCAACATCCGGGGATATTTTAAAACACGCTCTCTGATTGGCTATAACATATCTTTTGAAGCCAATCATGTCACTCCATTACAAGAACACGAACTGTAGACATCTGTGACAAAGTACTTGAACAGAGACTGTTTTGTAGTGAGTGCTCTTTTAGGAGAACATTGGCATTAGACTGAAATACCACTATTGTGAAGCTCGTCTTGTCCATCTATGGGGGAAGTTTGACCATTATTTAAAAATACATTATGTCCAGTTTCTACACCACGTGTTCCATAGACGACCTAAGATCCGAAAATAGTCTAGATCCACACTAATTATTGTATTTTAGTCCTACGCATGTAGTAGTCGTACCTCAAATTAAACCATCTTCGCTGGAATAAATGATGACATGTATATAGTATTATGACCTTATGAAACTCGGTCATCCAATCATGTAGATTGCGTATTTGTGTTGCACCTATTTGACATTCTGTTCTCATTCAGAATTGATATCTGTACGAATGGTGTGATCAAATCTTGCTTTTTATTAAGGCATTAATCCCCGACTTTTGTTTTGGTCTAAATTGAGATATATACCTGCCATGCAATGAAGATAAATGACTATTACATAATTTAATGTTTTTAATAATTTTTTATGTTTCCATTGGTTTTTGTGCAAAAGCATTTGAACTATTTTTAAACATTACTGAAATTATAAATACATTTGTATACTTATTGTATTTATTTAGTAAACTGTTCCTTACTATATTTGTCATGGTACAGTGGTTTTATATAGTAATTCCTGATGAAAAGTAATTACGAATACCTTGTACACTATTTGAAAAATAGTTTTCAAATGAATGTTCAAATCGGTTTTGCTTGTGTATTCACTGACACTTGTCATCACTGAAACATGTGAGAAAGGAATGTTTAGAGTTGACACTAAAATATAAAATGTACATGTATATGATAAGTCAGCTTACAATATTTCTAGTTTTACCTGAAATGACAATATATCACTATATAGCATGTATTCATAACAAAAGAATATGAAATAAAGAGGAGAACATTTAAGAATGTTAATTATTTCTTTCATCCGTAAGTAATGTACATAATTAATTCAATACAAACAACTAGCAATTGTAGTATAGACAATTTTAATGGGATAATATTACATAACAACATCACATTATATTCACTAAAATTTCGTGTTCATTGACGACATATATTTGTTCTTATATTTGCCTTCGTAATCGATGCTGATTGGACACAACTTATGGGATTGTAAACATATGACAGTCAATATTTTTTATTTTTTATTTGTTTATGTCTTAACATAGAACAGGATCAATCTAAATTAATAATAATAGTAGGTATATTGCCTGAAAATGCATTCCAAAATTCTATTGAACGAATGCATTAGTGCTTTTAGTCGTAGCAGGAATAGTTCACCCATGCGCGACGATATATCTATTGAAGTATCATATAAAAGCCTATATAAAAGTATGATAACTAAATACAAGGTTTATTATTATGCTGACATATGTTGGCATCGATGATAAGGTTAATGTGTTTTATACAAATATCTAAATCTATATAAATATGTCTTTAAAAATAGTTAAATATGCCATTATTATTCATCCAAAAACGTTTAGATTAACGTGTATTATATATATATATATAGGCTATACTCTGCAGCTATTGACATATTTTGGTACAAATCAAATTGGATTTTGTTTAGTTTAAACGTATCATGTTAACTTTTAAATAACATCTGGTGTTGCACTTTGATACATGTAAATGTAATACTCCCCAAAACTATGGTATCTATAGTGTTTATTACGTTGACGACAGGGGTTAATATTAATGCTAGTCCTATAGCCAATGGCTAGTTGTTTCTGGTTCGGACTAGTAGATTCCTAGATCTGGTAGTCCTGCATGGCTAGTTACATTTTTAAAGCACCTACCTTGTTTTTGTTATTTAAAAAAAAACAAGACTAGATTTTGATCTATCTATCTCGATTCCTTAGTCTCTTATTAAACACATTTATACTATATATGTTAGTTCCATGTTCTTTTTTATTATTTGCTTACATGACTAGTGAAAGTTGGTAAGGACTAGTAGATTTCTCACCCCACTAGTCCTGTGTGGCTAGTGCTCATTTCAGTTAATATTAACCGCTGCTGATTTCAGGCATCACGATTCATTTCTTTGGATTATTTTTTTATGATGAAACTGTTAGAATACCAATGAGCCCTAGATTTACTCTTCGTATGGGAAATAAATGATAGTAAATTAGGTATATGTATTCTCTGTGAGAATGGCTCTTCCAACCGATGACATTTATGATAAGTATGTACCAAAGTACAGTGCAATGGCACTATTCAACGCATCTGTTGGTGCCTTTATTGATGATGATGATGATGATGATGATGATGATTATGATGATGATTATGATGATGATGATGATGATGATGATGATGATGGTGATGATGGTGATATTTCTTTTGTATACCTCAAAACAGAAAGGCCTATTGTTTGCCTACCCCAATTAAGTAGTGTATTTATCCAGCTAATTGTTCATATGATTGAACCGTATGTTCAATATGGTTATCACTTAATTGTTTGTCAGTAAAGATATGTATTTACTAGTAGATCTAAGACGTAAGACGTATCTTGGCATATAGTAGTGCAGTTCTATAAGAAGGGGAAGCAAGTACTTACACGGAGAGCAATATCTTGTCTTTTGTGAATTGGAACATGCTATTAATTTGCAGTTCAATTGTATAAATAAATTCCACATTCATATTATTTAATAAAAATAGCAAGTAATAATAATTAATACCCGATATAATAATAATAATAATAATAATAATAATAATAATAATAATAATAATAATAATAATAATAATAGTAATAATAATAATAATAATAATAATAATAATAATAATAATAATAATAATAATAAATAATAAATAATAATAATAATATAATAATAATAATATGTGCATTTTGTAGAGCGCGGCATCCACCGTTACACAGTGCTCTGTGCGCTGTTAAAATTCTGCTTAATCTTCTGGTTAACTCTGGTTAATCTTCTGGTCTCCGGTCAAATAATCTCATTCTACTGTTAACCTACCGTAACACAGTTGCCATGATCAACGAATTCCGAGTTCTAATCTGGACTAATAAGACAACATGTTCTCATAACGTATTTTTCCTGAATGTATATCCCAGACCACTAACACATAATTATTCGATCGATAACATTCCTTAAAATCATCTAATTAACTCTTAAGCGGTCTCCAGTCAAATAATCTCATTCTACTGTTAACCTAACCTACCGTCACACAGTTGTCATGATCAACGAATTCCGAGTTCTAACCTGAACTAATAAAACAACATGTCCTCATAACGTACTTCTTCCAGAGTACCTGCACATATTCGATCGATAGGATTATTTAAAATCATCTAATTAACTCTTAAGCGGTCTCCGGTCAAATAACCTCATTCTACTGTTAACCTACCGTCACACAGTTCCGAATTCCGAGTTCTAATCTGGACTAATAAGACAACATGACCTCATCACGTATTTTTCTTGAATGTATATCCCAAACCACTAACACATATTCACGGTGTTGTGTGTGTTGTCACTAAGACCAGGTGTGGTAGAGGAATCATCAAGATCAACCATTTTGTAAAGCCACATTGATCATGAATAGACAGACCTCTTTTCCTACAATGCTCGCTGTATTTCATGGCTTTATGCAACATTCACTTTAGGGGGTATAACTGACGGTGTGGGTGAACGGCAGCAAGAAAAGAAAATCACTTAATTGATAGAGAAAGTCGTTATTGATTAAAATGCCGTTATTGATAGGAATGTCGTTTTTGACTTATGGGGGTTGATCGATTCATAAATGTCTTTTCTGTTACAGATCTATATTTCCATTGTAGCCCTTTATTGCTAGCACGGACGGAGTTCCATAAGATATTTCGTCCTTTATATGTAGCGGATATCCGTCGGTGCTTTGAACGGATATATGTCAGTCAGTTAAACAGATATACATGCATATACAGGCATCAGTTGCAAGACAGAAGCTGATGTTTTGTCTATAACTTCATTGGATATGCTGTTAGTTGTTGAACGGATATATATTACTTAATTAAACGGATATATATTACTTAATTGAACGGATATATATTACTTAATTGAACGGATATACAGTCAACTCCCTGTGTGTCGAACCTCGGTGGACCAAGGTATAATATCGACACATCGTATATTTACATTATATATTACTTAATTTAACGGATATATATATTACTTAATTGAACGGATATATATTACTTAGTTTAACGGATATATATTACCCGGTATTTGGTTGAACGAGTATCCATCAGTCATTTCTATTGGATATGCGTCAGTTGATCATGAATGGACATTCAACTGAGTATAGATCAAATGGTATCCCACGCCCGTTACCGGATATTTTGTCTATTAGTTGTACATATACGCACATCATTTAGATAGTTGAATGAATAACTGTATATACGGGAATCTTGGAATTAAAGTTATGTATTATGTTTTGCCGAACGGATATTCGTAAACAGAAAAACTCGTTTTGGAGAGCATCAATGGAATTTGGTCTCGTCGTGACCCATTGACTTCATAGCATATTGAATGTTAATGACTGAACATTCATGCCTTAATAACAAGATTACATTATATGGCATTGTAAGTTCTTAAACAATGCTATAAATATTATCGGATAGTAGAAATGTATGCATCGTCAGGTTTCTGCTTTGTAAGTTGTAAGAGTTCACCCAGCAGAGAATGGGTACCCGGAAGGATGAAATGGACATGTGAATGATAACCTTGTAGCGCCTTGAATGGCAGCTTTGGTTGTATACTCCCCAGTGAGATGAGAAGGAATTGAGTATACACAGATCCGTTGACTGGGGTAATAATATACAGCGCTCTGAGCGTACTGTAGCGTGGATTTGTCGCTGTAGCGTGAATTAAGATCACCAAATAGGCTGAATTTGCACATGTGGTTATGAGCCTTTTTACCTGTTCCTTCTTTCGAACGTCGCCTCTCTGCATAAAATAATACCTACTCAAACGAATTGGCCCATGGTGATCGTAATATAAACAGATGTTTTATTACTGGTGCAATATTTTTTATTTTTTTATTTTTTTGGGTTAGGGCAAATGAAATAATAAAATATGTTTTTGTTTGTTTTACAATCCATGAAGTTTTTACCGAGATAATCTACGAAATAGGTGTGTCATTTCATTTCATGGCAATCTACTAGGTATCATGGACATTAAAAAAAAATATTAAAAAATCCCGTCCCTGGGGCCCGGCATCAATACCATTCTGACGCGATATTGATAGGATGCACTGACTGTAGAGTGGCAATGCAGTTATCATCCTTGGTCTTGTCAGT